>JAMALC010000048.1:0-76236 GCA_023628275.1 Rhodotorula sp. M30-05A-2 | reverse complement strand
CACGCACGCACGCACGCACGCACGCACGCACGCACGCACGCACGCACGCACGCACGCACGCACGCACGCACGCACGCACGCAGCGCAGTACATCTACACACAGGCTGCTCTCGTGCCCTGCCCTGCCTTGTCTCGTCCGGGCAGAACACAGCTAGCTACCGTCCATCCCACGAGCCTTCTGCTGCACATCTCGTGCGGCGCGGCGAGTGGCGGACCACCTTGCTTCTCACCACCCTCCCGAGGACTCGTCGTCGGCGCTACGCAACTACTCGAATCGACACTATGCCCAGCAGCAAGCAGGAGCAAGGCGGTACCGGGGGCAAAGTCCGTTCGGCCATCGGGGCCCTCAAACGCCTCCCGCTCATTCGCCGCACCACTCCATCCGATCGGACGCCGTCTTTAGCCGGTCGCAGGAGGTCAGGACCGGAAAGTGCATCGGAGGAGGAAACCGCTCCTCAGTCAGCATCGCCCACCGACGTCTCGACGCGGGAGGGCGACGTCGCAGCGCCGACCAACCTGAACGCGAACAACGACGGGAACGCACCGCCAAGCCCGGCCACGTCGGTCAAAAGTTCGAGGGCGCCAAAGCACAAACTCAACAGCTCCAGTCCTGCGTCCGAGCTCCCCAAGTCGTAAGCTCCTTCGCAGATGTTCCTCTCTCGGGGAAGACGAACGCTGACTGCTCTCGCAATCCTCGCAGATGGTCGGAATGGAATTGGGCGTACCAGAACGGGTACATCGGTAAGCCTTTTCGTTATTCCGAGCGCAAGACTTTCCCTTCGAGCTGACGTTCCATTCATTATGCCTCTCAGACTTTGACGATCCTCCTCCACCGCCGAGCGATCTGTGGGCCTCGGACTTTGTCACCCAGTCGGGCACGTTCAAGCCGCCACGTCCGGCGAACGAGATCAAGCGGCAGCGCGCAGTCGACAGCCTCAACGTCTTGCCGCCCAGCCGGGACTCGGAGCTGCCGACGCCGCCGCAATCCCCGACTAGGGACTCTGCCGCCGCGTCGGACGAAGCCCGCGCGGCGGGCAACTCGAGTTTTGATGGCGAGTCGGCGGGCAGACGCGACGGCGGCTCGGCAGGAAGCAGCGTCTTGCGCCAGAAACCATCCGGGGGAGACAAACGCACGAAGCGGCAACTCGGCCCGCTTCACCCCGCGTTGCAGCAGCTCGCGACCGAGGCCAAGCAGCGATTCGGCGTCGACGCCACGACCGTCTCGCTCATGAGCAACGACCATCAGATCTTCCTCGGCGACAGCACGTGCAAGTTCATCGAAGAGACGGACAAGCTCGAGCGTGACAGTGAGTTTTGCCATCCTCGAACGGGCGAACAACTGCAACGTGCTCGCTGACTGATCTGGACATGCTTGTAGGCACTTGCTGTGCGCACACGATGCTCAAGGCTTCGACGACGGGAACGCAGGAGCCGCTCGTCGTCCTCGATTTCACGAAAGATTGGCGCTTCCGGAAGAACGGGTTCGCTCCCTACGACAAAGGCTTCTACGCTGCCGCGCCGATCCTCGTACCGGCACCACTCGGCGACGACGAGGCGGAAGAATACCCCGCAGGGGTCTTTTGCCTGCTCGGCGAGCAGCCGCGGACCGGGTTCGACGAGCGCGACCGCCGTGACCTGTCGCAAATGGCGGAGCGCGCGTCGGTCGTCATCCGCCGGTACGTCGAAGAGCAGCGCCGCGTGAGGAGTGCAGCGTTGGCGCAGAAACAGTCGAGTTGGCGGCGCAGCGACAAAGTCCGGAGGGCGCGCCGTGCCCAGGTCACTTTTGACCCGGCGGTGGTGGTGACGCTGCCGCCTTCAGCAGACGTCGCCCCACTCCCTCTGCGCACGAGCGGCGAAGCGGACGACAGCGAGCGACCACCGGCCTCGAAGCGGCCGTCCTCTGAGACCGACGAATCGATCGCGCAGCTGCCGTCGGCAGAGCAACCCAGGAGTGTCAAGCGCCCGCCGCTGCCGATTCAGACCTCGTCTCTGGCTCCTGCGAGGCTCGAACGGACCACCTCGGAGGAGTACCAGTGTGCCGGAACCGCATTGTCGGCGACTCTGGACGGCGACGTTCGGGACGCTCTCGACCTGTCGACCGAGCTGGTGGCGACTTCGATCGAGATGGACTTTGCGTACATCGCCCGCTTCGACCTGCACCCGCCGCCTTCGTCAGATCAGACGGCTTCGAACGCTCCCGCCAAGGTCGGCTCCCCCTCGTCGCCGTCGGTCGAGATGATTTCGTCGTTTGGTCGATCGCACCCGGCGCCGCAATTCTCGCGTCAGGCCCACATGGCTTTGGAGCACGCCGACGACGATGTCGTCCTCTACGTCCGGCCGGACGACGCGTTGCGCGAGGCGGGCGAACGGGGCGATGTCCTGACGACGGGCCTCCTCGCCAAGATCGCGACCGTCGGGGACCGGACCTACGTCCTCGGATGCTTCAGCCAAGAGGTCCGCCGCGTGCTGAACCTTGAAGATGTCGAGTTTGTCAAGTCGTTTGCGCGCGACCTCGTCCAGTACGTGCCCGCTTTCGAGGCGGAGCGGTAACTCAACCAGCTCTCAGCTCCCAGTCTAGGCGTCAGCAATCTTTCCACTCATAGCTGCTCGTTTACCGTTCATACATTACGTTGTGATTTGCATCGTGCATTGCATCCAGTTCCAACCGCTTGAATTCCATGCATCCGCGGCGAGAGCATTTTCCGCGTGTCATCCGACGCGAAGCACTTGTTGGCCTTTGTGTTGGCTCTCACTCTATCGCGCTATAGCATTCCGTTCCGGCTGTGTCTGACTCTGAGCTCTCTCGAGTGCCGCGATCCTGACCAGCGACGCGTCTGTCGCTCCTACACTCCGTTACCCCGTCGCTCGGCTCCCCTTCTCGTCACCAATGGGATCCGACTCTCGACGACCGGCGAGGCTGCTGCGCGCGGTGGTGGCCTTGCTGCTGGTTGCGAGCAGCGCTCCGACCTTGTTCGCGGCGGCCAAGAAGAGTCCGCCTCCACCGCCGAAAGGGGCGGCGACCAACTCGAAGGGCGAACCTGTCAGTCTACGCGGCAACACGGAGAAGACGGTCCCGCTCCGGACCCATTCGATCTACGCGCCCTACGTCGATTCCGATCTCCAGAACCGCTGGTTCGACTTTGGCGGCTCGACCATCATCAACACCAACAAGCATGTCCGGTTGACGCAGGACCGGCCGAGCCAGTCGGGCTGGCTGTGGTCCCGCCTCGCGCTCGCGCCCAACTCGTTCGAGGTCGAGTTCGAGTTCAGGGTCGACGGCAAGAGCAACAACTTGTACGGAGACGGAATGGCCGTCTGGTTGACAAAGGCACGGGCGGGAATGGGACCTGCGTTTGGCAGCAGCGACTACTGGGACGGGCTCGGCATCTTCTTCGACACCTAGTGAGTCCTCCCTTTCCAACGTTCTCCACCGACCCCCTCCCTGTCCGTTGCGCCGCGAACTGGCCACTGACCTGGGTTCCTTCCCCACTCGGTGCAAAAATTGCAGCGCCAACGCTCGGCACTCGTACCAGTTCCCGCGGATCTACGCCATCATGAACGACGGGACCAAATCTTATCATGTCGGAAAGGACGGCGCGGATCAGGAGATCGGGGCTTGCTCGGTGCGTTTCTTTCCCTCGTCGCCGTCCCTTTTGGCCGCACAGTCGGCCCTATCGTCAATGTCGCACGCGGCACGCTGATCGCAAAGACACGCTTGCAGATCAACTTCCGGAGAACGGACGTGACCGCAAAGGCTCGTTTGACCTACTTTGCCGGCAAGTTCCTCGAGGTGGGTACTCCGGAATCCCGTGTCAGGCGTTTCAAAGAGACCCCTGTGATGCTTACGCACGATCGCCCATGTACAGCTCGCTATCCAGCACAAGAAATGGGACGAGTGGACGACCTGCTTTGCCGTCGAGGGCGTCCAGCTTCCGTCTCAGCCGTTCCTCGGCTTCTCTGCCTTGACCGGAGACGTCAGCGGTCCGTCGCGCATTCTGCTGCATATTTGGTGACTTTGCTGCATACTAACTTGACCAAGACCAAGCAGATGCACACGACATCATCTCGGTCACGACCTCGAACAGTGCGTATTTGTCTCCCGGTCTCAACGTGAATTTGCCATGCCGCTGACAACGCTCGCTGTGCAGTCGTGTACCACCCGCCCGCGGCCGGATCAGTACGTCAACTCTTTCATATTGATGAGGCGCGCGTTCCACGGACTGACGATCGACTGTGTGCAGAAACCTCCGTCGCGAAGGAGCATCCCGGGAGCGGGCTTCTTCTCCACGCTCTTCTCGCTGCTCAAATGGGTCTTTTTCATCGTGCTCATCGTCGTCGGTGTCATGGCGTACCGGGGCAGGAAGGCGTCGCGGAATGCGAAGCGGTTCTAGAGAATCAAGAAGTTAACGTTCTTTGGGAGACCGAACAAGCTGCAACTCGCAAACCTTGCATTGTCGTCCCTTGCCTGCACTCCCTATATTTCCGACTGCGTACTTGAATAGACGCTCACTGTACGCTTGCATGCTGCCCTCTAGCATATCTCTGACGGTGCCCCTCTTTCACGCGCTTCCGTGTTTCGATCGCTCCTTGTTCACCGACGATGCCGCCTCGGAAAGCGCGCAGCACGGCGCGCAAGGCGACGACGACGCCCAAGTCGAGTCCGAGCAAGCTGTCCGCCAAGGCCAAGGGCAAGCGGAAAGCGGAAGCGAGTGACGCCGCCGCCGCCGCATCTTCACCTCGTCGCCGCCCTCGCCTCGCCGCCGCTCCGAACGCGGGCTCAGACGATGACGACGACGGTTCGGACGGCGAGGACGCATATAGAGACGATGGAGACGAGGAGGCTGCTGCTGCTCAGTTCGTCACGGCCTCGGGCGGCGACGCGTACATGCTCTACTCGACACAGACGAGCCGGACCTCGGACACGCTCTTGTCGACGGCAATCGATCCAGCTTTCACGCTGGCTTCCTACGCCGCAGCACTACGCAAATACGATACACTCGCACCGCCCGAGTTGGCACAGGAGCGAGAAGCGCGGCTCGCCAAGGCTCGCAACCGCTTTGCGAGGTGGACGTTTGACCTCGAAGAAGGCGGGTTCAACATCCTCGTCACCGGCGTCGGTAGCAAGCGCAGGATCCTGAACGAGTATGCCGAGCGCGTCCGCTCGTCGCGCGGGGACGTGGTCGTCGTGAATGGCTACGACACGGCCGCGACCCTGATCGACGTCGTCGCCGCCCTGGAAGACATTGTCCGCGCGGGAGGTGGGGCCAGGCAGCAGGGGGTTGAAGAGGAGGAGGAGGCTCTCAACACGCCACGGAGAACGCGGCGCTCGCCTACGAAAAAGGGCAAGGGGAAAGTGACAGCGGCGGCGGGCGGCGCCTATGCGACGGCGCGACCCGTCTCGGCGCTCGAGTCGCGCGTGCGGCGCCTGTGCTCGTCGCTGCGACTCGCCTCGACGGCGACGACGACGACGAGGTCCGGCTCCAACCGAGAGACGGTCCGGCCGATCTATCTCGTGATCCACTCTCTCGACGGACCCGTCTTGCGCCTCGCGAAAAACATCTCCCTCCTCGCGTTGCTCGCCGCTCAACCGCACGTACACCTCGTCGCGTCCGTTGACCATGTTCGCTCTTCGCTCCTGTTCCCGACCGCGCTCGCGACCGCTCGACCGCCGTGCGCTTCGTCGTCCTCGACTGCGGCGAGCGGCGACCTCGCCGACGATCTGCTCCACCTGTCCTATCGCGCCTTTACCTGGATCCACTACGACTGTCCGACCCTGATCCCTTACGACGTCGAACTCGCCTCGCTCGGGACCCTCTCGACCCTCCTCCCGCCCTCGGTCTTCCCGCCACTGTCGACCTCGCTCGACCCGACCGCGGCTTCGCTCGCGCAGTCGGCGACGCACGTCCTCGCGAGTGTGACGGACCGCGCGAGGAGGTTGTTCAACTTGTTGGGGCAGGAGCAGGTGAGGATTGCGGAAGCGCTGCCGAGGGAGGTGGAGAGGGGGATGAGGCTCCTCGGGCAGGCGGGTGGTGGTGCTGCCTCGGCGGCGGGAGGAGGAGGAGCAGCGGCAGCGGTAGAAAAGGCTCCCGCTATCGCCATCTCGCTCGCATCGTGAGTCTACCTCTCCCTTTCTCGGATTCTCCTCTCAAGACCCTTCCGATTCGACTTGCTTGCTAACGGCACCTTGTTCATCATCCCTCACGCGCGACGACACAGGCTCAAAGAAAAGGCGACGGATGCCCTGATCGCCACCCACCCGGATCAAGTCGACGGGTTCTTGTCCGAGTTTAAAGACCACGGCGTCGTCCGGAGTTCCAACACCGCTCCGGACAAGGTGGAAGGCGTTCACGATGATGATGATGAGGAGGAGGAGGACGGCGACGACGAGGGCGGACAGCGTGGTGCAGAGGGAGGAGAGTGGGTTTGGATCCCTTTGGCGCGCGAAGCGCTCGAGGAGGTGCTGCTCGAGTTGGGCATAGACGAGTAGTAGGTGCAACTCGTACCCTCTCGCTTCCAATTCCTGGCAACGAGTGTCTCTCTCTGAACGCGGTGTGGACTATACAAAAAAGCGGGGTTGCACACGAAACAAAACTCATGCGTCGACGTCCATGCTCGCGGCTCCTGATCCTGATCCTGCAGGCGCCTCTGCGATGCCGCCTGCGACGACGGGGTGGACGACCTCTTCGTGGGCGACGACGAATTTGGTGACCTGCTCGCGGGTGTAGGCGGTGACGCCTCTCCGCCACTTGTAGTTGCGCTCCTTCTGGACCTTGTCCATCGGTTTGCGGTAGTTGCGCAAGTAATCCGTCTTGGCCTCGCCGGTGTATTTCCCCTCGGCGGTGAGGGTCCCCTCGATGACGCAGACGTCGACGTTGCTGCCGGACCCGAGGTCGTTGTAGATGCCGGCTTCGATCGCGGCGCTGACGACGTCGATCGCGGTTTGGCGGTCGAGGTTGGGTCTCCAGTGGGATTCAAAGACGGCCATGGCGGCGAGGGAACCGGACCCCATGGTGACGTAGGGCAACTTGTCGGTCGAGCCGTGCGGCGCGACGGTGTAGAGGTGCGGCCCCGTCGGGTCGATTCCGCCGAGGACGAGGGCTGCGCCGACTTGGCCCTGGTACTGGAAGAGGTACTGCTTGAGCATGGTCATGGCGGTGGCGACGAGGGGTGGCCTGCCCGTCGAGAGTTGGTGGAGGCGGATGTTGGAACTGATCATGTTGGTGGTAAACTCGGTATCGGCGGCGGTCCCCGCTCCGCAGCAGCGGATGTGCTCCGAGATGTAGTGGATCTTTTCGCAGTTCTTGTCGGCAATGATGGGTCCCTCGGTGGCGCGCGTGTCTGCGCCGAGGACGATTCCGCGGTCGTACACGACGCCGACGATGGTGGTCCCCGTCGAGGTGGCCTTGGGGAGGGCGAGTTTTCCGCCGAGGTGGGCGTTCCTGCCTGCGTTGCCAAAGTCGAAGCCTGCTGCTTCTGTGCTCGCTGCGTTGACCATGGCGAGGGTGTCGCAAGCGGGGGGCGGTGAGAGGTTCGGTGGGGAGTTTCAAAGACGAAGGGCGGCGGAGGAGACTGGTCGTTGACTGGGTTCTGAAGCCGACTTGGTTCTGTACGCCCCAGAGAGTGCGAGTGCGAGTCTGCGTGAGGAGTGAGAGAGAGCGACCTCGTCATTTTCGAGGTCGCCTCTCCAAACTCGACCTCGTGTCAGCAAGCAGTTGGTACAGTACGCGAGCAAGACTATTCAGGGAATGCAGCACATGGCTAACTCGCGTGTGCCCGACCTCGGCGCCTTGCCCCGCCCTTCTCCCCGCCCTCTTAGCTGGTCATCCAACCACCACCACCACGGCATACTCTAGACAGCACACATAAGCAATGCAGTCTTGGAAGTGAGTACTGCGCTCTGGAGGCTACTAGGGCCGACCCACTGACCCCAACACAACGCACGCACCTCCCGCGCCCAGATCATTCACGACCCAACTCCAGTCGGTCGCGGGCCAGGCAGCGTCGACCGTTCAGGGCGCGACGCAGCAGATCGACCTCAACTCGACCGGGAAATCCCTCTCCCAGGGCTTCGCCACCCTCAGCCAGACCGTCCGCGAAAAGACGGGCCAAACCCAGCAGGACGATGTCACCGAACTCCCGCAAGAGTACCTCGACCTCGAACGCCGCGTAGACGGACTCCGTGCCGCCCACGTCAAACTCCTCCGCGTCGCCAAGGCCTTTGAAGGCCACTACGACTACCCCGTCAACCTCGGAGAGTCGGCCCAAGAGATCGGAGGCAGCCTCGCTCACAACTTGAGCGCCTGGGCCGCGACCGCAACCAAAGGTGCTTCCTTCCTTCAGCCTGCGGTCAACTCGTACATCAAAGCTGACATGCTTGGGTTACTGTGACAAAAAAACAGGCACTCACTTGCCGCAACCCCAAGTCGCAGAGGTACGCGCCCCTTCCTCACATTCCGCAATGACCCCTGACCCCCTGACCCCTGACCTCGTGTACCCGTGCCCTCGCGCCCGCGCCTCGGGAGCAGAAGCCCGTCGAAGTGCAAAAGACGCTCCCGCACGCCCTCTCGCGCGCCGCCGCGTCCGGCGCCGTCGAGGTCGGACCCGGCCGCCTCGCCAACGTCCTCAAGACGTACGCCGTCACCCAGGACAAGGTCGGCACCGCAAGGACGAGGATGGACGAAGAGATCAGGTACGTCGTGGTCTCTCTGGGGTCTTCCTTCGCTGGCGAGCGAGCGAGCGCGAAAATCAGGAACTGGGCCTCCTCCCTTCGTTCCTCCGTTCGTCGGATGAAGTACCCGGCCCAGGTACCAAAGAAGAGAGAGCAACCATAGCGGGAGGCTCAAAACACACCACATTATCATGCTGACTTGTCCATCATCTTCCCCGACCCTCTCTCTCTCTCTCTCCGCCGCGCGCGTTCGACAGCAAAAACTTTTTGCAGCCGTGGAGCGCGACGCTCAACTCGTCGATCCAGGCGTCGATGAAGGCTCGCCAGAACGTCAAGAGTGCACGGTCCGTTCCCGTTATGCCCCTTGGCCTTTCGTTTCTGCGCCGCGCCGCGTTCATTAGTTTTGGAGTTTGGCCGTGCTGATAGACTCGGCGTGGCAATCCCGATCGGACAGGTTGGCGCTCGACGCGACGCGCGCGCAGGCCAAGAACGCGACCGGTGCCAAGCTCGAGTCGACCCGGATGGAGAGTGAGTCGCACAAGGGGTCCGGATCTCCCTCTCCTCTATACATGCCTTCCCGAGTAGCGGCTGATACCTCACTCCCATCACCTTTTGGCGACCCACAGTCGAAGCGGCCGAGGAGAAACTCGTCGACGCGACCGAGCAAGCGATCAACCTGATGCGCTCGGTGCTCGAGAACCCCGAACCGATCAAGAACCTGCACGCGCTGTTGCAGGCGCAGCAGGCGTTCTACGCCGAGGCGAGCGAGGCTATCTCGAGCGTGCTCGGCGAGGTCGAGGAGGCCGGGACGGCCGCCGAGGCGGATTGGAGGTGCGTTGCATCGGTTTTCGTGTTCTCGTCTCGAGTCTACTTCGATGAATCCTTTTTTTCCTCGACGAGCTCTTCTCGCGAGTCATTGGGATTTTCTGAATGGACTTGTGACGAACTGACCATGCTCTGTGATGATGGCACAGGAAATCGCGCGACCAGCAGTAAACTCTCTCTCTACGCTTTCCTCTCGTGTGACGTGTCCGGTCAAGTTGGGTTCTCTTTTCTCTCGCGCGCGCACCGTCCGCGTTCTCGCGATCCGTGCCGACTCTCTCGACGAACTGTGGTTCTTTTGCTTTTCGTAGACTCCCTCTCCGTCTCTCACGCAGTGGACGTTTTTTCAAGTTCTTCCGGGCTCAGTTGACGAGGAGGCTCGAGCCCGAAGCCCGCTGCGGATTTGGGCTCCACCTCCACACTCACCTTTCGCTCCTCTCTTTCTCTTGCGCCCTGCATATCTACGCTTGCAAAAGCCGCCATGCTCAAACCGGGTTACTTCTTCTCCTCGTCGTTCGCTGCTGCTGCCCGCTCTCGTCCTCGCTCGATCCGACCACCGCCGCTCCGAACCGTCGCCATGATGATGGCGGTCACTCCGCTCGTGATCGTCTCGGCGAGCAGTACTACTGGGACGGAGGACAAGGCTACACACAACGCTACTACTCATGCTGGAGACAAGCGTCATCATAAGCAGGGAGGAGGGTTCGTCAACCCGTGGCCGTCTTTCACGGTCAGTCCTGAGCGCCTCCGAGGCTTCCGAGTCCCGGCGAGAGGCAACTCTCCTGCCTGCGAGAAAGCGTACTGATGAGACCTTGTGACGACGTATTCAGAGCGTCACCATGGGTGAGCGTCCAGACTTCCCGACGACCGATTTCGTCAAACTCGCTATCGGATCGCTGATAGACTCCTCCTCTCTCTCGTTCTTAGGTCCCACGGTTCCGTACCAAGTCTGGAAGGACACGAAAGATCCGGTGCGATCTTGACTCTACGCGACGCTGGAGTGACGCTGGATTCCTAATAGGATACGCCCGCGCCCAGATCCCGCCGCCGGACAAGCTGCCGCGTCTCGTCCCTCCGATTTTCACACCTCCCGCCTCGCTGTCCCCCGAAGAGACCGAAGCGTGGTACGCCGACCTGAAGACGACTTGGCTCGGGCATGCGTGCTTCCTCGTCGAGTTTCCGGCGCCACCCGGCGCGGAACGCGAAGAAGGCGAGAGGCGAGGGTTCAGGGTCTTGTTTGATCCGGTCTGGAGCCACCGGTGCTCGCCGAGTCAGCGTGCGTCGGTCCCTGATTCCGGAACGCGTAGATAAAGTCATGCTCACATCCTTCTCCTCACTGGACAGTCATCGGACCGGCTCGCGTGACAAAGCCTCCCATCTCGCTCGACGAGATCCCCGCCGTCGACGCCGTCGTTATCTCTCACAACCACTACGACCACCTCGACGTCGCCACCCTCAAACACCTGTACGGCGCGCAACCGAAGGGCAGCTTGCACTTTTTCGTACCGCTCGGGAACGAGAAATGGATGCGGAGCGTGATTGGCGTGCGCGAGAACGAGGTCAGCGAACTCGATTGGTGGGAGGAGAGGTCGCTTCGGAGGAGTTCGGACGAGGCGTCGGGATCCTCTGCACACGCTGGATCTGCGGTCGAGGCGAATCTGAGAGTGGTTTGCACCCCGTGCCAGCACGTGAGTGGCGCTTTTACGGGTTTCCGCAAAGACCTTGAAACTGACGCAGACTCGCGGGCAGTTCACCGGTCGCTCGTTGCTGGACGTGAGTACATCGTGAGGTCTGCCAGAATCCCCTCTCATGCTCACAAGTCTCCCACTCTTTCTCGCGCACACGCACGTCAGCGCAACGACACGTTGTGGGCTTCTTGGGCGGTCCAATCCAGCACGGGCGGCAAGGTCTGGTTCGGCGGCGACACCGGCTACCGCAGCGTCGCGCGCGACGCCGTCTCCGAAGACGGGCCGACCTGTCCCGTCTTTGCCGAGATCGGTAAACGAGAGGGGCCGTTCGACGTCGGCATGATCCCGATCGGAGCGTACCAGCCTCGGTGGATCATGAGTCCCGTGCATTGCTCGCCGGAAGACTCGGTCGAGCTGCATCAGCACGTGCGCAGCAAGAAATCGTTCGGCATGCACTGGGCGACCTGGCGCCTCACGTCGGAAGAGGTAAACTCGTGTGCTGGTTTCCAAAGATGACCCTCTGCTCTCAACTGACTCTCTCGGTTGCTCGCGCTACAGATGACGGAACCTCCAAAGCGTTTGCGGGCCGCTTGTCGAAAGGTTGGCATCGCGGACGACGCCTTTGGCGTGACCGACATCGGAGAGACCGTCCGCACTAAAGTGTCGGCTTCCTGAACACACACTCAATCCGTACCGAATAGGATCAGGATATATCGTTGCATGCGGTAGATGTGGCAACAAAGTAAGAGAAAGAATATAAGGCATCGAGGCGTGATCACAGTCTGCAAAGATAGGGTAGGTTCAAACACGGAGAAGGAATTACCAGCCGTCCTTCTGGCCAAAGCGACGGTACTCGACAACACGGCAGTCGCTCGTCGAGTCTTTATCGAGGCCGATCACTCCTTCCGTTGCCTTTGCGCCGGTGCGAGGACCCGATCGCTGTTCCGACGCGCGACCTTTGCCCTTCAGGTCCGCGTTTGACATGGGCTCGCTGTCGAAGGCGATACGGAACCAGCCGCCGGATCTCGTGATGGCGACCAGCTGAGAGGATCGAAAGTCTGACGGAGTTGGGCGCTCGTTCTGACCGTCGTCGGGGGGTACGTCGATCCACGCGCAGATGCAGAGGTCGTCCTCGACGGTCGGAGCGGATGTCGCCGTACTCGTACCCGCGCTGGAAAACGCGGAGGACGGGTGGTTGGAAGGGTTCAAGAGGGAGTAAGGGAGGCGGGACGGTGGAGAGGCTGGAGCCGGCAGTCGAAACTGCGAATGCGACCACTCGGACGAGAAATATTTGGGTAGGTAGGGCTTGAGCATGGACAGTTGTTTCTGACGTGGCGTTCTGCAGCGAGTTTCGGAATCGCATCAGTTTCGGTCCTCCCGCAACGGAGAAGATGAGGGAGGACTCACAATGTGCCGCTTCCCGATTCCTGCTGCTGCTGCACTTCTGCATCCTTCTTGTGATGGTGCAAGTCCCAGATGTGAACGGTCCCTTTGTCGCTGCTGACAGCGACGGCTCCTCCGTCGGCGCGCAGCGAGAGGCTAAAGATCTCTGCCGAGTCTGTACCGCGGCGCAATTCCTTGACGAGGCGGCTCGTCTGCGTGTCCCAAATCCGGACGAGCGTCCCTTGCTTGCTCGCACTGGCTAGCAATCGACCATCCGGGGTGACCGAGATCGCCGCAAGTGCGGATGTATGCGCTAGGAGCACAGAGACCGCAGGGTAGGGCGCCGACGTTGGATCGTGCGAAGGTGGCGGAGGCATCGCTGGCAACGTTGGATCGAGCGCGGGGAGTCGGACGATCTGGACTTGACCGGGCTGTCGGCCTGGAAATGCGAGTACCGAGGAACCGGCCGCAGACGCGAGCGACACGAGGCCTAGTCCAGAAGTGCGGAAAGAGTTCAGCCTCCTCGCCGGGCGACCTTAGGTATGTCGAGTCGGACTCGGCGCTCACCTTTGGGGTTATCCGTCGTCTCGTAAGTTCCTTCCCTCCAGATCCCTGCCTGCGCGTGTCCCAACACAAACACGATGACCCTGCGACGGAGCGCCACGACGAGCCGATCGCGCCGAGCGGCGAGTCCGCGAACCTCTTCACGGAACTCGAGCTCGGCTACGGCGCGGTCGGCTTTGACATCGTAGAGGACGACCTTGTTGGGCGGGTACAGCGGCGTCGGTGGACCGCCGACGAGGAAGACGAGATTGGTCCGTTCGAGAGGGACGCAGATCGACAGAGACGAGTCGGCCAAGTCTGCGCGACAGCAGAGGGCATGGGTGAATACACGCATAGAGATCTCGATGGATTTGATCAGTCCAGTCACCTTTGCGGCTGACGACCTGCAGCGGGTTCGTCTGATAGATGACCCAACCTTCGACGGTCGATGAGGCAAACAGCGTAGCGTCGGCGTTCAGGTGGACGTTGGTGACCGGAGACCGCGGCTCATCGCTCAATGTATGTGCAGCAAGATGCAAAGCCATGCATTCGACATCGCTTGCGTGCGAGGCTGAGCAAGAAGTCCGCTCGCTTGAGATCAAGTGGTGCCGCAACCCTGATCTGAACTCATCGACGGCTCATAAGGCGATATTGCAGAAGTCATGCAGATAGGAAGTACAACAACATTGTAGGGGGAATTCCAAAGCGGGAATGCCGACGCCAGGGGAGGTGTTCGGATGAAATTGGATGCCAGATAGCCGTTGAGCCGCGGCAACGGGCTCAGAACCAAGCGCACCACTGCAGAGTCGGGCATGTGATCAGGATTCAGCTCCACAGTTGCCCAGACGGACAAAGAACGGACTGCGACTCACTCCGACATACATACTCCCGAGATTTTGCGGGTTGCGAGCTTCGCGGATCAACCGCTCGACCTGCTCCTCGATCGTCACCTCCTTCGGACCCAGCGATTCAGGATCGGAAGTGACCTGGAGACCCATGAGCTTGTTCGAGATCGGCTCGAGCGCCTCGAGGGCTCGCGCCTTTGTCTGGTCGGGGGCGAGCGAGCTGTCGCGCTGTTCGCGGGGGCGGCGGATTCTACCGTTAGCTCTAGAGCCGTGACTGGAGGGGCCGACGTAGCAAACCTACTTTGCGACTGCTGTGAACCCACTCAACCAGCGGATCGTGCAGGAAAGTCTCGAGAACGGAGCGGAGACTGTCTTTGTTTGCTCGGAGAATGCGAAGCGTGATCTCGGCGGATCGTCGATAGACGCCTGCGGGCAGTGTCATGAGCTTCCCCTCTGCATTTGTGCTGAGCAGTCGAGGACGTACCCTCGACACCGGTGACGCCCATCCCGTCGATGATGTTGTGGGTGAGGCGGAAGGGAACCCTCTCGGGGACTTCAAAGGTCCGACCCTGCACCGCGGCTGAGATCAGCAAGGGTGCAATCAGAACGCGCATGGCGCGAGGCGTACCTTGTCAAAGAGACAGTTGAAGTCGACATGGACTGTATCGCCGGTCGTTCCGTCGAGGAGAATGTTTTCGCAGTGCCGGTCGCCGAGACTGGAAGAACGAGATTCAGCACGTTGTAGATCTGATAGGCATCGCAATCAAGAGCGCACCCGAGTACGAATCCGACCATCGAGATGACTGCTGCCGTGCGAGAGTACGCGAGACGGGCCCGGTGCCACGCGGACGGCTCTGGGAAATTCTCCAGGAACCACTCGTGGAAGACGGAGGGGAATCTGCGGACCGAACCGGGTTAGTAATGCGTCGATATGCAGGGTCGGAGAGCGCAAAAGCTTACTGCTTCAGTACCTCCGTCTCGAAGCGTTCGGCGGTCAACTTCGGATCATTCCGGATCGTGTCGAAGACGCGCTTCAAGTCCGCACTCTGCGAGTATGCACGAGTTCAGCAATCGGTCGCTCCCGAGCCTGTAACGATTGGGATTTACCCAAGCCGAAATGTTCATGGCTGCGTAGCGCTTGCTGAGGACGCCGCGCAAGACGACAACGTGAGGCACCCATTCGATCAGGCCGCACTCTTCGTTGAGCGGGACGACCGAATACGTGCGGATGTCTGCCGATGGATCACGATGAGCGTGTCAGAGGAGGGGAGAGCGTGACTTGCGGAAGCAGCTCACTGAGTTTGCGGCTGCGCGCGTCGGAATCCTTCTTGAGAAGTTTGATGATCATCGAGTTGAACTCCATCAAGCGTGCGTCCTTTCGCAGGTCGTCCTTCGGTTTGCAGAGGAAGCCGTAGCTTCGACCGTGACTGTCGCGGACCGTGATCTTGCGCGGCTTTTGCAACGAGCTCATCACGAGGATCTGGTCGTCGAATGCTGCATTCGGGAACGGGGATGAGTCGCGGCAAGATGCAAGAGAAGGTGAAGGGACCGACCGTGGAAAGTTGGCAGGTTGTCGGGGAACGGCTTGTGCGTCGCGGCTTGCGATGCCTCGTACGGCAGCGAGACCGTGAGAGAGCTCTGAAGCGGGATGATGAGCTTCGTCGGGCAGATCTTTTGAAGGTTGGGGAAAGTCTTCTTGAGACTGAGCGAGTCGGTCTTCTCGTTGATGGCGAAGTTGCAGAGTACGAGCAGCTGCTCGACCAACTTGAGGCCCTCGTCGACGAGGAGGCTGATCTCTCCTGGGTGCTTGGCGAGGGCGGCCTCCTCCTACCGTCGAGAGAGAGCGAGGATCAGCTGTGACGACAGGGCGAGAGGAGCGAGGACACGGACCTTTGCCTTTGCAAACACACGCATGTTCCGCTTCGATCTGCGAGCAGTCGTGGACTTGGCTCCCGATGCCATCGCCCAGTACCCGTGATGTGGGTAACTGGCAAGGACACGTTTGAGGATGATCTCGAGCACCTCGAGGACTTCGGCGTTGGTGTGCAAGATGCGAGACACCACTTGCGGTAGAACGGTCAGCCACTGCGAAGCGGCCAACGTTAGCAAAGCACCACGCGGGTCCAAAGGTGAAGTAGCGCGAACTAACGAGATACGTCGGGATCGGCTTCGCGTTCGCAGCGTCCTTGATGTGGCGATTCGTGCGTCTGAAAAATCGGGTCAGCTCGTGCGATTCTCCGTCGTTCGAGCTGCGGGGGGAAAAGTCCTTGTCAGCATTCTTGGCTCGGGAGACGCAATTTCGACGGCGAGCGTACTCGGCTGGTTTGGTTTTGATGCCTTCGAGGACGCCAGGGCGCTCGCCAAGCTCGAGCCAGATCGTGAGGGTACGCGGCAAGGTCTGGAAGATGAATTTGGTCCCGCGATTGAGAGCAGCCAGGTACAGCTTGACGGTTTGCACGCGGAAAGACGCCACTTCGCTGTTGATGACGAGGCTGTGAGCTGAGAATGCAAACTTTCGCCGAGATGAGAGCGTACATGGTCTGAGTCTTTTGTTTGCCTCGAGGTGGCGGTTTCTTTTCCTTTTCGTCGGCCTGATTGTCCCAGAAGCGTCCGAGGTAGTACGGGGCGTTCTCCCACAGCGGCGCGAGCCGTTCGACTTCGGTGAAGAGCGACGCCGCCTCGTTGATCTCCAGACGCCCTGCTTCGATCATCCAGCGCACGCGGCAGAGTGCGGCCTGAAGAGTGGTACAAGTCAGTGGAAGGGAAGAATTGGGCAGTCCTCGGCAACGGAAGGCTCACTTTCGCCAACGGCGAGGTGCCGCTCTTGACGATGTGCGGATCGCGGGAATTAGTCGCGTCGATCGTGGCGAGAATCGGGCTGATGGCGTTGTCGAGCTCTTGAATCGCCTTGTACGTCTGGTCGTTCGCCTTGAAGAGTTTGGCGCTCTGGAAGAAGGCGAAATCGGCATGACAGTCGCGCGCCTGCAAGATTGCGCTGTATGCGGTCTGGAAGTGTCCCGCTTTGCGCGCAATCTTGGACGTTTCAAGCCAAAGCGATCCGACCTCGGCGTTGATGTTGCGATCTCCGATCGCGGCGAGACTGAACGCGATCCGCCGGTGGTTCAGGATTGGCTCGCGGGCGCGGAAGGTCGGCGCCGATGCGTGCAGACGTGCACTCAGCGAGGTCGCGAGCGCTGGCATGTCGGAGGAGCCCGAGACCTGGATCTGTTGAATTCGTTGTAGATCGTCGAGGATGTGCAGGTGCACGACCGAGTCGTAGACGCGGCGGTACGACTCACGGCCGGCGGCCACAATGGGACCACCGAGCGATTCACGCGCGGCGTAGAACGCGCTTTCGATGAGGGCTTGGTCGCCGCTGCGCATGGCACACAGGGCGCGGCCGAAAGCCGCCTCCGGTCCGTCCACGCGCGGCACATCGAGAGCGTTCTCGACTGCTTCCCAGTCGCCGACGAAGAGGGACGCCTCGATGTTGTACGGCGCCAGCACGCGTTCCCAGTCGACTTCGTCACCTCGACTCGCAAAGAGCCCGAGGATGTGCGTCCTCATCGTGTCTGCCGGTAGTCTAGTCATCAGTATCGCGCGCTCTTCAGAAAGACCAAGCGCTGGTGAAGCCTACCGTAGTGGCCGAGGTTGCGAAGGCATCGCAAGAGTCCGACGTGATTCGCCGGATCGTCGGGCTTCTGTTGAAGCTTGACCTCCCAGCAACTCTGCGCCGAAGTCCAGCGGCCGGTGCTTTCGTGTTCGCGGATCTGGTGCAGCACGCTCGGCGCAAGGATGCGGGTCGAGATGCCTTCCATGCCGTCCGGCTCGTCGAGGTGGGCGTAGCACTCGTGCAGGTTCTCGTAGTACACCTGGAGGTCTTTGTCGCATTCCGGTCCCTTCTTTCGCCGTTCGGCGACGATGTGCGACTCGAAGTTGAGGAGCGAGCGAGCGTATGCCTTGCACGTCAGGGCGGCTTGGCCGACGAGGACGTGCGGCACGTCCTGCAGCACGCCTTCGACGCTGAGGAGCCCCTCTTGGATCTCGCGCTCGTTGGAAGGGCGCTCCTTTTTCGACTTTTTCCGCGCCGACTTGATCTCCGCGATGAGCTTCTTGGCGAGCGTGATCCAGCGACTGAGATGGTCCATGAGCGAGAAGACGGTCTGTCCAGGTCACGGGTCAGCTCAAATCGTAGGAGAGCGGGAACCGGTTCTTTGCGATCTCTCTCACCTGTGCGGACAGCAGTCGACTGTTTTCGGTCAGATTGTGCGTCGGCGAGACTTGATCCTGGAGGATGGTGGCGATCTCCGTGCGAATGGCTTCGCGGTCGCTTTCGCGGCCAGAGATGAGAATGTGCAACACGAGATGGGGGAGGAGGTATTGCGCGATGGAGGTGTCTTCGAGGTGGAGAAGCCCGGAGAACGGCGCAAAGACCTGTTTCGCAGTCGTGGCCGTGACGCGCTTGAGGAGCTCGTTCGCGAACGTCCGAATCCAGTCGCGGTACGTCGAAGTCGAGGTGTAGATCGGAAAGGCCATCTCCGGAATCGATCCGATGGACAACGAGAACCTCGTCGTCAGCAACGGAGCGCACGCCTCCATGACGCTCTTCGGAAGCGATTCCCAGCGGGATTTCGTCAATTCGTCGACGACGGTGGTGCTTTTCGACATGACGAGACTGCCCGTGAACTTGCAGAACCGCAGAAGCTCTTGGATCGCAAAAGCGAGCAGTTCCTGGTGTTTCGTATCGTTGGTGCTCCGGTACGCGCCGACGAGGAGGTCGACGATGAGGCGCAGAGCGAACCTGATGGCTTCGTTGGTGTCGAGGAAGTTTTCGATGACCACCGGAGGCTGCTCGACAGGCGGTAACTCGAAGCGATCGGGATCGACAGCTCCGATGATGCCGATACATTCGAACGCGAGGTTTCGGTGCATCTCGTTCTCGAGGCCGTCGCGCGCAGACGCGCTGAGGAGGACGGCGATCAGTCGACTCAGGCTCGGATCGAAGGCGTCTCCGGACGCCATTTGGTGAACCGCCTTCGTACTGCGCGACAAGAGGGTTCGCAGTTCGCGGAGACCTTGAAGCATGACTCCCTCGTTCTCGCTGGCGACCCGATCGAGCAGGTGCTCGAGGTGCTCGAGGAAGCTCCAGTTCCGCTGCACCGCTTGAACCCGACGATGCGCGCTGGCGAGCTCGGGGATCCCGCCCAGGTCTGCGACGTCCTTGACATTCCTGGCCAAATTGTCGGCGTTGTCGACGACGATGTAGTTGATGGTGGCGCAGGCTGCGTCACGCTCGCGCGGCTCGAGCTCTGGCCACAGACGGACGAAAGCCGCCGTCATGGGACCGACGAACGGTCCGATGTCGGAGAATTTGAGAGAGCTGATGAAGGAGCGGAAAGCGTTGAGCGTCACAAGGCGCAAACCAGGAATGTCGAGAGCGGTCTGCAACGTCGCCATGATCTGGGGGACGCGCTAACGGATCAATCTCTGTTTGCTCACTATTTTGAGTCCGTGCAGATGCTCACCTGAGGAGAAAATCCAGAAATCGCGCGTCCGACGAGGCGGGTGATGGCATCGAGACTGCGAATGATCTTTTGCTTGTCGCGAAGCGGGCTTTGGTGGATGGGTTGCTGCAGACCGCGGTTCATATGCGACAAGAGCCCGACGATCGTGCTCCGGAGCGTATCCGCGATGTCGATCTTGGTGTTCGAGCTGTGTCCGAGTCGGATGCGTTCGGCGAAAATCAGGCCGGCGTGAGCCTGCACACGGCCCGAAAGCGGTCAGATTCATACGAAAGCAAGAGACAAGATGATGGTGGTACTTACCCGAGCGACAACGTTCGGGTCGTCGTCGCCGAGATTGAGGGCGAGGCGGAAGACCAGCGGGACGTGGACCGAATTGATAAGTTTGCTCAGGAGGATGCCGCGACAAGCGCGGACGAGGTATTCCAGGCTCGCTTTCCGCTGCTGTTCGTTCTGCGTGAGGAGGTACGCGAGGATCGACGCGGCCCAGATTGGCTCGCACAGCATCGAGGCAACCGCCATATTGGAGACTTTGGCGACTTCTTGTAGCAAGGCGTCGTTTTGCTGCAGAACGAGGTCGGGCAGGATGTGTTCGCGGGTGACGCGCAAAAGAGCCTCGCGCGATTGGTGGAAGACGTCCATGGCGCCGCCGATGATCGACATGGACGAGACCAGGATCGAGCTGAGTGCCGGGAGATGAGGCGACAGCATGAAGTAGGGCCGCACATCACGGTGTGCGGCAGCTTGGGCGATCTGGGCAGAGCGGTATCAGCTTGGTATGCCAAAGCGCTGATGAATACAAGAGTGAACGCACCTCTTGCTTGACGAGGAGCTTGACGAAGCTGTTGCGATCACCGAGGCCGCGCAGAAGGCGAGCGAGACTCTCGCACTCTAGAGCGCCTTGCGGTTCCGCGACCCTGTTTGGCGATCGCAGGTCAGCAAAGTCGTTCTTAGTCTAGACCGATTCGTGCTAGGCTCACCTGAGAAGCTGACCAGCGAGCTGGATCGCAGAAGCGGACAGCGCTGGTTGTCCTCGGCTCAAGAGCCCGTCGACGAGTTTGAGCAGGTCCTTCTCGGCGTTCCCGTTGGTGTCGCGGGCCTGCTGGACGGCGGCGACCGAGACGATGATCGAGCTGCATTCAGAGTGCGCAAGTTCAGCCACGCTCCACCGTCAAAGTCGCGCAGGTCTTCTCGCGGGCTCACCTTGCTGCCGAGCGGATACTGCGCCGTCCATGCTCGAGATCGGGCTTAACCATCCGTAGAATCGGCGGATCGGACGAGTCCATCGACGGATGGTCTATCGCGCTGTGATTGACGAGACGGCGGAGCATGTCGAGAGCGCCCAAGTGACCTTGCTCGTGCTTCGCGGATGACAGGTACGCCTCAAAGACCCGCAGGAGGGCTTCGAGCGGTTCCTTCGTGAGCGCACGCGTGGCGCCGAGCTGGGAATTCAGGGCCGAACTGCGCTCGTCCGAATCGCAGACGGCGCACGACGGCGTCGGCGCTTGAAAATCATCGGCAGCGACGAGAGCGAGGCAGTTGTTCTTGGCGCAGCTCAAGAGACCGATCGTTCGCGCGAGGTGATACCCCAGCTCTGACGAGGCGGAGGGCAGAGCGGCAATGTACCGAAGCATGGTGTGCTCGGCAGAGTCGTCAGCGGCGGCGGCCAGGATCGAAGCCGCCGCGGCCGGAACGTCCTTCTCCGCTTCGTGCCTGGCCCATGCCAAGGCCTGGCTCACCAGTCGCCGCACTGCGTCCCTGTGCTGGCGCGATGCTTCCGCCGTAGGTTGACCGTCTGCGCCCACCTGCGCCCGGGTCGACTCCTCCTCCTTTTCTCCTATGCGGCGGCGTTTGCGCGGAGAGGCGTCGAAGTCGGTCGTCTCGTCAGTAGACGTCGCGACCATGTCGACGCTGTGAATCTGAACCGCCGCGGCGCGAGCTGCGCCGCAAGCGGCTGCGATCGCGTCCCGAGCCGCAGCGCCGACGTTTTCATTCTCAGTCAGACGCGCAAAGACCGCATGAAGGGAGGCGAAGAACGTCGAGGTGAACTCGTCCGGATTGAGGGCGTCGGGATCGGAAGACGTCCAGCCAAGCGCCGCGGGCAGGCACATGGCGAAGGAAATGAGAAGCGTCTGCGCCGATTGAGGGACTTGAGAGAACCCGTCGAGTTCGATCAGTGACGTGACCGCCTCGGCCAGAATGACGAGGCTGTACTGCAGAAGCTCTTGCAGCCCAGAGCCTTTCGCCTCGCGTCGGAGCGCAAGCGACCAGATCTTGGCCAACGCGGTCAAAAGCCACACCTCGACTTCAGTCGCGGCGCGCGGCGCTGACTCTGCTGCGTCGATGTCCATCGTATGATCGGCGAGCGGATCGATGACGCGGGAGTGCAGCTCGGCGAGGACGAGTCGGGCGACGACTTGGACCTCGAAGAGCCCGGCCGCGTCGGGGGCGTCGAGGATTTCGCAGGCCAGCGCGATCCACCCCGTCAGGATATGGTCCCGGAGTGCGTCCAGCGCTTCTGGAGCTTGTCGCTCTTTGCCTTTGCGAGAGGGTGCGACGACGCCTGCGTTCGGAACGAGGGAATCTTCGGTCGGGAAGCATCGAGCGAGGAGATCGACCGTGGCCGGGCGGTATTCGGCGAGGTACGCCGACGCCTTGATGACTGGGATGAGGATGCGAAGTGAAGAGAATACGATCGAGATTGCTTCTGCTGGCGAATTGATCACGAGCGTCGACGGGCTGGCGACGAGCGACGCCTCGGAAGCCGCGTTCTTGGGAGGCGTGCGGAGGCCGACACGATCGGTTGCCGGGGTCGGAAGGACGCGCACGGTCCGCGGGTAGGAGGCTTGGAAGTCGGGGTCGGTTTCTGGTAAAAGAGCTGCAGGCAGGCGTGAGCAAGCGATCCAGAACGACTGCAAAGGTGGCTCACCTCGAACAAGGTTGTGCATAGACTCGACGATCTCGCTGGCTTTACCGACGCCGTTGCGCCTCGCACTGTCCTTGGTCGACCCGCCGCGCCATTCAAGACGGAGAGCGTTCTCCGCGAGGGTGTCGATGATGCCGCGCAGGAACGCTTCGACTTCGGCGAGAGCGGATTTTCGCAGTGCAACGATGTCGTCTGTCGCTTCCGCTGCATCGACTTGACCGGATGGACCCGAGGAAGCAAGCAGAGTGGCTTGCAGGCGAGCACAGACTCCGAGGCATTTCGGCACGAGAAAAGTCGCGAGATCCTCGTCCGGGTTCAGGTCGTCTTGCGCGAATTCGTCTTGCCCAACCGCTGCTTTTTGTGGCGATGCTGAGGTCCTCCTTACCGACGGAGAGAGTTCCTTTCCGGTCGACTTGGCTCGCGGGGTATGGACCAGCAGGCGAGGTTTCGCTCGGATGCCCGAGAGCGAGCCGGGCAACGTCTCGATCAGGGCGTTCAAATTCTCGGTCGTATCCGCAAGGTCTGTGGGTTTCGGGAAAGTTCAGCCTCGTCGGCGGAAGGGGAACTTTGTATGCGCATTGAGCGCGAACAGGAGTTGAACCAACGCACCCTTGCTTCCTTCAAGATCGCGCTCGACGCCCTGGAGCCACCCGCCGAGCACGCTCTTGAGCAATGCAATCTTTTGTTCGGCATCCTGACGCTGCTGGTCGGTGGCAAACTCGCTCAGGTCGGCGTGTACGGCGCGAGCGAGTCGCGGGAAATGAGTCGAGTGAACGGGCGCCAGCGTGTGCAGCAGGGCGTACGTCGCCTGCGGGAGCGCCTGTGTCGGGCGCAATTGCGTCGACGGACCCGCCGCGGGCACCATGCGCTGCTAGCTCGTCGTCTCTGTGCGAGAGTGCAAAGGTCAACTCTCGAGACCGCGACGAAGACGCGACGACCGCAAAGTCAACCTCGTCAAATCTCGAAAACTGTGGCCCCGTTATGCTTCCTTGCTCTACTGGCCGTACACTCTGACTCAGTGCGAGTCCAACCCGGCACAACGGAGTCTGAGACGGAGGAGAGAAACGCCGATAAATTTTGCATGTTGACATCCGGAAACTCGGCGACCGCAGCCCTTATTGGGCGCTTTCCAGCGGCCTATCAAGCTGTGAAAGAGTCATTTAGATGCTGCGGCATTTTTCACCCCGGCCCTTACAGGGTGAGCGGGTGAGTTGGGTGAAAATACACGCGAATTGCTTTCGCTGCGACGTCTGCGCAAGCCGCTCTATACATACGCACCCGCGCGGTGATCAAAAGGCTTCAGTGGAAGCCAAGGCACTCGACCGTCGCACGGGGACCGGCATCGCCAGCGCAGTGGAACAGAAACCCCCGCCGAGACTTCGCGTCACCTCGTCGCTCCGCACGGCTCTCTTCCACCTTTCCGTCGCCAAAGACCAACTAGGAGCATGGTCTGGATTGGATTCACGGCAGCTCTCGGCTTGCTGGCGGCTGCACAGCGGGTGACGGCGTCCGCCTTGACGACCACCATCACCGCGAACGAGCGAACGTGTTTCTACGCCGCCGTCGACAAAGTCGGAGAGAAGGTGCGTCGAGACACGTCAAGAGCTCTCTTAAGGTGATACTGACTTCGACAGAACCGCAGGTCGGGTTCTACTTTGCGGTATGTTCTTCACCCTCCGCCCCGCTTCCGGCTCGGGCACCACTTGGCATTGTTGCCATCGGCGTGAGTAACTGCTGACCCTCGCGCCGCTTCGACCCATGTGCAGGTTCAATCGGGAGGGTCGTTTGATATCGATTGGGTCGTGACAGATCCGTCCGACACGATCATCATCGAGGGCGAGCGAGAACGGCAGGGCGACTACATCTTTACGGCCCACCAGGTCGGCGAGTACTCGTTCTGCTTCTCCAACGACATGTCGTCGTTCTCGGAGAAGCTCGTCGACTTTGACATCATGGTCGAGTCGGAACCGCGGCCCGTCGCGCCGGCAAAACCGACGGCCTTGACCGAACAGACGAGCTCGCTCGAGGAGAGCATCTACAAGCTCAGCGGGAGTCTCAGCAGCATCCAGCGGACACAAAAGTACTTCCGCACGCGGGAGAACCGGAATGTGAGTAGTCGACACAGACCAGCTGAGCCTGCCGCACAATGGTTGACCCCCCGGCTTTCGTTGCCTCATCACCAGGTCTCGACCGTGCGGAATACGGAATGGCGGATTTTCTTCTTCTCCCTACTGGAGTGCGTCATGATGGTGACCATGTCGGCAGGCCAAGTGTGGAGTGAGTCCTGTTTTTCCCAGTCGGGTCAAGGAATGCCTCCTGACGCTCTCACTCGGGCAGTCGTGCAAAAGTTCTTCAGCGGTCCCTCCCGGCGACGTCAAGTCTAGTAGTAACGAACACATCTCGCAAGTCGCATTTACATGTCCAGCTCGCATAGCGTCGTCGCCAGGCAGCGCTTGCCCGGTTCGCCGTCGTGCGAACACGAACCCCGCCCGGAGACGCTCATTCGCTTCCGATGACCCCCTTTGCTTGAGCTACGAATCTGCGGCTCGGAGCTGCCGAACTCCTGCACATCAAGACGCCAGAAAAGACCTTTTCTCCGCGGACAGCTGCAGCGGGCTAACTCGAGTGTCGATCCCACGCTTCCGCGCGACCCCGTTCCGGCCGACCCGTTCGACCCGTTTACCCCGCAAATCTGATCAAGCGCACGGCCAGAGCTGGCTGCAGTCGCTGCTTGTTGTCCTACAGTACCGCCTGCTGAGCATATCGTACGACTTGTCTGGGCTGCATATCATACCTTGCTCGCGTACGACTTCCCACCGACTGCCTCTCCTTGCCTGAATCGCCATCATGCCCTCAGCCGCTGGCAAGTCCGAGAATAGATCTCTCAAGTCCGAATGGCCTCCGCCTTGAAGCTGACGCCCCGGCGACTATGCAGTTTGCCCCGCCCATGCCGTCGAGTTCCTGCGAGCTCTGCCCAAGGTGAGCCTCCAATGATCCCTCTCTTCCCCTTTGCTCAACATCTTGACGATCTCATACATCCGCAGTGCGAGCACCATATCCATATCGAAGGCACCCTTGAGCCGGCAATGCTGTTCAGCCTCGTCGAGAAGCACAAGGTCACGCTCGACCCGGCCATGTACTCGACCATCGAAGCCTTGGAAGAACGGTGAGGATGTTGCACTCTTTGCGCTTCGACATGCTCCCAGCTGAACACGGCCCCCGTTTGACACACTTAGGTACCGCAACTTTGCCAACCTCGACGACTTTCTCGCCTACTTCAACAAGGCGATGGACGTCTTGATCGACGAGAGCGACTTTGCGGCGCTGGCGTTTGCCTACCTCGAGCGCGTTGCTACGGACGGCCTCAAACACGCCGAGATCTTCTTCGACCCGCAGGCGCACACTGGTCGCGGTGTCTCGCTGGACGTCGTGGTCAAGGGGCTCAAGAAGGGTCTCGCCAAGGTGGGTAGTCCAATGTCGACTTCTTCTGCGGGTTCCGTCGCATGCTTTTGCTGATCTACCTGCACGACATACAGGGCCAGACTGCCTTTGGCATCACCAGCGACCTCATCATGTGCTTCGTCAAGCACCTCCCCGTTTCCGAGGCTCTCGTCGCCGTCCGCGACATGGCGCCCTTTGTCCAGAGTGGCGAAGTCATTGGTCTCGGTGCCGACTCGTCCGAGGTCAACAACCCGCGTGAGCAAGCTCGAGTTTCACAAGCGTCGACTTGAAGCAGACCTTTGACCAGGGACCGCCCGCCTTGCAGCTTCCAAGTTTGCCGACGTGTACGACCTCGCCCGCGAGCTCGAGTTCCCGCGCCTGACCATGCACTCTGGCGAGGAAGGTCCGGCCGACTGGGTCCGCCAGACGGTCGTCGACCTCGGCGTGAACCGTGTCGACCACGGCTTCCGCGCCGCCGACGACCACGACCTGCTCGACGAGTTGGTCCGCCGCGACACGTTCCTCACGCTCTGCCCGCTTTCGAACGTCCGGTTGCAGGTCACACCGGAGGGCGTGCACCAGAGCCCGATTCCGTTGCTTCTGGAGAAGGGCGTCAAGTTCAGCATCAACTCCGATGACCCCGCCTACTTCGGCGGTAAGCTCTCTCCCCTTGTGTTCTTGCCCCTAGCAAGGCGATGTTCTGATCTTGCCCTCGTCTTGACAGGCTACATCCTCGACAACTACGTCGCGGTCCACGCTGCGTTCGGTTTCGACAAGGCGACGTGGCGACAGATCTGCCAGAACGGCATCGACGGCTCGTGGTGCAGCGACGAGCGGAAGAGCGAGATGTCGGCCCACCTCGAGGAGGTGATGACGGCTTGGGAGGGTACCGAACTCTAGAGTGGGACCACGCGTCCCAATATCTATCAGGCTTACCTCTGAGCATGAGACATATCCGCATAGAAGAGGCTTCTCGTTCTTTGTTGTAATTTTTTAACCGGGGTTGATTGCATAGGCAGGGCATGGCAGGGCAAACGATGATGCGCAGAGAGGTAGACATGCGGAAGTTGGCGGGGGAAAAGTACACAAACAAGAGACGAGTCCCAAGACGTCAAAAAGAGTACACAACAAGAAAGAAGCTAGCTCCGACGGAACAATCCCGAACACGGCCACGACATCACGACTCGTTCAAAGGGGGCGTGTCGGCAGCTCGAGCACCGCCAGACGACTCGGCTCCAGCGGCACCGATCCGCGCACTGCGCATCGTCCGCTTTGGCGGTCGCTCGCCGATCCCGTCCCAACCCTCCAAGTCCGCCATCGGTTCGACGTCCATGCCGTCTCGTCCGGCTGCAGACTCGTCGTCGGGAGCGTGCACCTCGACCACGTCCGCGTCGCCGCCACCTTGGCCTCCTGCGCCGCCGCCAAAGCCGACCGCTTCGCGAGCCCATCGCCGCTTGACGCCGGCCGAGGTGCTCTCGTCTCCTGCGGCGGCGGCAGAGAGTCCAGTTCCGGTGGGTATGAGCTGCGTCGCCTTGGTGCCTGTCCCACCGGCGCTGCCTGCCGCCGAGACGCCGTTGGATCGGCTCGAATTGCGCGTCCGGTGGTGGTGATGGAGGTCGCGGTGCAGACGTGCGGGTCGACCGAGTGGGCTTGGAGGATTGCCGGTGAGGAGTGAGGAGGGGTGTGTCGGTCCGAGTGGAGAAGGAGACGCAGAAGGGGCAGAGTGCGAGTGCGCGACGGGTGGCGGCGCGGTCGCTCCGAGGTTTGAAGTCGGTCGGAAAAGGGAGGCAGTCGAGCGCGTGAAGGGCGGTGAGAACGCCAAGGACGAAGTCGGAGATGGAGGTGCCGACGAAGTGGAAGCTACGTTCGTGCTCGCAGCTGCAGTGGGGAGGCCGGTCGGTACGGTCCGGGGCGTCGGCGAGGCGGCTCGAGTGGCGCCTTCGGAGCGAGTCCCGAACGGCATGCTCGGACGCAAGTTTGTCGGTACGGCAGGAGCAGCAGAGGCAGCTCGTCGTGGAGGGACCGCCGTCGAGCCTGAACCGGGTCCAGAGACCTCTTCCTCGTCGTAGTCTTCCTCTTCGGCCTTGAGAGCCTCCTGACGTGCCTGTTTTGGCGTGCGATCCCAAGTCCAGTCCCTGTCAGTCGCCTCACTTTGTGCTCGAATCCGGCGAGGGGTTCAGGACTTACGCAGATAAAGTTGATCAGGCGCGAACCATCGACCTGGCCGAGAGCACCGCTCGCGCCGCTCCCAGCTGGCAGACTGTGCGAGTTGGCGGGGCCTGCCTGGTTTCCCGAGTGGTCGAGCATGGCCTGCATGAACTCGAGGACTTCCTGCAGGGCTTGTCGCTGTCCGGCGATGTACGCTATGAACGAACGCACGCACGCGACCCGGGATGGAAGACGAGAAGAGTCAGCGCAACCACGCCTCGCTCGCCTGGCCGACCGCGCGGATATGATCGAGAGGATAGAGTAGAGCATTACCTTTGGTCGTGGCTCGCTTGCCTTGCTTGAAGAGGGCCGTGATGCTGAGCGCCGCCTGCCGGAACGACGACGCCAACGCTTGTTCTGCGAGCTCGTTGGGCGGCAGAGCCGTGTTGAGCTGGCCCAGCGATTCCATGGCTTGATCGTGTTCCCTAGTTCGTGCTTTCCCCTTGGGTGTGGGTGTGCGGAGGTGACGTTGCTCTCGAGGCCAAGAGCTTCCGCGGCGACTCGACTTGCGAGTTGCCGCAGTCAAAGTCTCGGGTACAAAGGGGTTCATATTGACATCTGTAGCAACAAATATAGAGACAAGAGGAACGGCACTGCTAGGATCCGGATACAAGGAGGCGAAAAGAGGTTATACACGCTGGGTCACTCGTCGTCCGCCATGGTTGTCGGCTTGGCCCGTTCGCCAACGTCGAGGCCGAGAGCAGCGCCGGCAGGTTCGACTCCTTCCGGGGCGTAGGTCGGGAACGGGTTCATGAGTTTGCGGTGCGGCGACGACATCATCAGCGCCTGGTGGTACCGCGCGAGGCTTTCTTCCGTCGCAGTCGGCGACAGCGCAAACTCGCTGCGGCGCGCCGACCAGGTCGAGTCGGTCAGCTTCCTGGCTGCTGCGGCTGCTTCGAGCTCTGCTGCTGCAGATCCTGGAGGAGATGTCGTCGGGACACCCGGATCGAGCGGTTTCGGGACGAGGATCCGCGACGCGATGCTCGCGAACCAACCGAGGCCTTGTCGGTTGATCGCGTAGAGGTGCGCGCCGAGGGGAAACACGCCCTCGACAATCTCCTTCAGGCCCCACGTATCCTCGTGCGAGATGATGCGCCCTTCCTCGTTGAAGAGCAGGCGCGTGTGGAGCTTGAGGTGCACCGTCGCGAGCGACGAGGCGATCGACCGCGGGCTCAGAGCGCGCAGGAGCGACGCGGCCGGCCAGCGGTCGCGCGTCGTCATCGAGGCGTACGTTTTGCTAAAGATGCCCGGGCTGTGACCGCCTTCGGAGCCGGTGTCGTCGCCGTAGTGGACCGAGGGCGTGAGCGGATAAGGGGTCCCGGGCAGCGAAAAGAACGAGTGGCTCCGTTGTCGAGACGGGGTCGTCGGCGGGCATCCACCGGCCGTAGTTGCTGTTGAAGCCCCGTGACCCCCTCCCAGGTAGGTAGGGGCGTTCTCTCGGTCCAGGAAGGACAGGAGCGAGATGTGCAGGGTGTGCGAAAAGACAACGAGGCAGTTCCCGTCGAACGCGGATTGCGAATGCGTCATGTCTCCCATCTCGCTCCACATGGTCCCCGGGACCAGGCTGAGGAGCGCAAACATGTCGGCGATGGCGGTCTTGCCGCGAGCGAGGGTGAGCGGGTTTTCGAAGACTGCGCGGATCGCCGGCGGATCAGCACCACACTTCACTTCCTCGCCTCGAGCCTCCCATAGTATACGAGACTCACTGGACCCTGTATCGTAGAGTTCGCGCACGACGTGGTCGATCTCGGTCCTGTCCTTGCCCCGTCCGCCGTAGAGGACATCGTGCACGCGGCAGACGGCTTTCCGGAAGTATCCCGCCGTGAGCGGAGGGCTCTGTGCGCTACCGCCGTCGTCGAACAAGTCCACGGCGGTTCCGACGTCGACCATATCGTGTGCGAGGACGGGTTCCGGGTCGCCGAACGCGGTCGGTGCGGGCGGGGGCATCGCCATCGAGAGGGGGACAGGGCGCGACCCTCTGCGCTGCCGCGGTGAGGGCGCGCTCCCTGTACTTGCTGCCGTGAAAGACGGCGCGCGAGAGAGCGACGGCATCCAGGCGAGCGGGTCGAGCGGTGGTCGGACTAGTGGGCTGGTCGAGAGACGGGAGTCGACGTCAACAAGAAGATGAGCGAGCAGGTACCTCGATCCGGTCGAGTCGAGCTCGAAGGCGGGTGTTCGCGGCAGGTAATGTAAGTCTGTCTGTCAAGTAAAATGTAGTATGGACTGGCTCTCGGCCGGCGGTAGAGTCGACGAGGCAGCCTCGACATGCGCATCCCGAGGCCGCCGTTGTGCTCGAGGGGAGGCGCAGAGGCTCGAGCACGTCAGCGAATCACGTGACCGATTTGAGAAGGTCGCCGAGCGCGCAGCAGCTTCTCCGCAACACCGGCAACTCTCCTCTCTTGCTTCACTCACGTCTTTGCTGCTCACCTACACCGCTGACAAAAGTCCACTATGGTCTCGAACGCTGCTCTCTACTACAAGAAACCGCCGCACGGCGCTCCGGTCCCGGGCGAGACGCTCCAGCGCGTCGTCGACGACAACTTCGATGTCGACAACGTCCCGCTCAACGGCGGCATCCTCGTTCAGTCCAAGGTCAGTGGCTGGATCTGCTACGAGGGGAATGGAGTCGAGGCGTGCTAATCCGTTCTCGTGCTCCCGCGGCGGCGCCAACTGCAGGCTCTCTCCCTCGACCCGTACATGCGCGGCAGGCTCCGCGACCCTGCGATCAAGTCGTACAACCAGCCGTTCGAACTCAACAAGCCGATCGTGACCCTCGGCGTCGGCGTCGTCCTCCGCTCCGACGACCCGTCGATCAAGCCCGGTCAGATCTTCAAAGGCCTGTTCGACCTCGCCGAGTACGCCGTCGTGCCGCCCGCGCTGGTCAAAATTGGCCGCGTGATCGAGAACAAGGAACAGCTGCCGTGGACGACCCTTGTCGGCGCGGCCGGCATGCCCGGTGCCACCGCCTGGATTGGATTGTACGACATCGGCAAGCCCAAGAAGGGCGAAACCATCTTTGGTGCGTATCCCTGCAGGTCCCCTCTCGTCCGGTCCGAGTTACTTGGACGCCACGCACCCGCGTTGCCTGACTGACCGACGCTGTCAATCTCGCTCGCGCAGTCTCTGCCGCCTCGGGAGCAGTTGGCCAGATCGTAGGACAGCTCGCCAAGCGCGACGGACTCTTCACTATCGGCTCGGCTGGTACCGACGAAAAGGTCGCCTTCCTGAAGGAGATTGGCTACGACGTCACGTTCAACTGTGCGTTCCCGCGACGAACGGGGCTGTTGCTTTGCCGGGCACAACTCACGCGACGACTCCTGTGCCGCAGACAAAACCGAGTCTACGCAGAAGATCTTGGAACAACACTCTCCCGATCTCTTCTGGTGTGTCCGATCTGCTTTCGTCTCCGTTACCTTGCCGCGGGTTGACGAAGAGGACCACAGGGACAACGTCGGCGGCGAGACGCTCGACATCGTGTACAACACCATCAAGCAAAAAGGTCGCATCATCGCTTGCGGCGCCATCAGTCAATACAACTTGCCCGAGGAGAAGAAGTACGGTGTCAAGAACACGGCCGCGATTGTCACCAAGAGCCTCCGTCACGAAGGCTTCATCGTCAGCCAGTTCCCGCAAGACGAGTTCAACGCCAAGATGCCGCCTCTCGTCAAGAGTGGCGAGATCAAGTAAGTGCTAGCAGCGCTCGCGAAACCGCTCGTCGGAGGATGTTGATGTTGATCTCGTTCTTTCTCTCTCCCGCGCTCAGGATTAAGGAGCACATCACGAAGGGCATCGACAACGGCGAGGCATTCCTCGACATGTTGGAGGGACGCAACTTTGGAAAAGCCGTCATCTCGCTCGAATAACTCATTCGAATAGGTTGTACATGATGTGTCGAAGATTTCGTTGTGGCAGGGCTCGCTCAGGATCCGCGGTCACCATGTGAGCGGCTGCCTTTGACCATGATGAAGGTCTCCTTTATGCAGACCGTGGAGAGAGAGTTCGCGTTGGCAAGACACGTCTACAGGCCAAAGCTATGCCCGTAGCGTTCAGCCACCCTGATCGCATCCGCGACGACGGCCGATGCAGTCACTTCGACAGGATACCCTGGACCCTGGATGACGACGGGCCGATCCTTGTATCGCTTGGTAAAGATCGCCAAGGAGAGGTGTGATCCGGAGAGGGATGCGAAAGGGTGGTCCGGCGAGAATCTGGTACGCCGGCCGAAGAAAGGGTCAGTAACAGGCTCTGCTCTCAGGTCAGCAGCAGACTCCGCTCTGCTTGCGAGTCTGCAAGTCTGCCAACTCACTGCTGCAGTGCACATTCGATTCTTCCACTCTGTGTATCGAGCACGCCGGCATAGCGCAAGACCTTGCCCGCCGCTTGCGCTTCAGACCTCATTCGCTCAAAGGGCGCATCATGCTCGGCCAAACCGTCGACAAAGGCGTTCGGATCTCGGACATCGACGAGCTCTTCCGGAATCAGAGATTGAGTGGATACGAATGCGGCGCCGTCTGGAAGGTGAAGGATGGGACCGGTTGCGGGAGTGGCAGCGGTGGAGGTGAAGGCAGTGGAAAACCGAGCCAGGATTGCGAGTTTGCGGGCGACGTCGCGTCCCGACAAGTCTTCTGCTGGATGAGGTTCCTGTGTAATGACAGCAAACTCTATCAGGGGGAGCGTTTCGGGTCTGAATGGGCACGAAAGTGAAGACTCGCCGTATGGCCATCTCGATGAGCGGAGCGAACGATCTCGCTGAATCGCAGAGCTGGTTCTCCTGCCCGCGGACCTTGCACTGTCGAGAATTGATTGAAGATGTACGAAAGTGTGCCGCTTAAGACGGCTTCGATCTTGACGATTTCGTCTCCGGTCCGGACCAGGTCGTTCAGAGTCGACAAGACGGGCAGACCGGCGCCGCATGCGCCTTCGCAGTAGAACAAGCCGGCGCCAGCGCTCTGCTGCGCTTCTGCGATCGGCTGATACAGCCCTTGAGGACCGGCGGGAGCGACCTTGTTCGGCGTGACGACGGAAAGTCCGGCGAGCAAGGCTTTGGCGTACACCTCGGGCAGGGCTTCGGAAGCTGTGCAGTCGGCGAGGATGATGTGCGATCCGCTCTGTTGGGCTCGCTGCACGAGAGCATCGACGAGTTCGGCCGGCGCGAGCTCGGCTATGGATGTTTCCGTAGCTTTGCCACTCGGCGCTTGAGACGAGGGGGGTAGCGCTTCGAGCAATCGTCCGTATGTTGTTTCGTCAGAAGTCGTTCCTGCTTGATCGTCGAAGACGGTATAGCGCGAATTGGAGATGCTGATAAGCCTGAAGTGAGGCCGCAACGCCGAAGTTGCGAACTGCTCGAGAACGAGGCGGCCAACCAGACCGGGACCGACGAGGGCGACTCCGATCGGGGCCACTATGGAGTACCCGAATCAGCGATGCGATCACGTAGCCATACAAAGCAGATCGTGCGCAGTCAAGCCCTCGCGGACAGCGTCGGGCCGGGCGAAAAGCACAAGTTCGGAAGCACGTCGACCTCGCCGGAGCGCGGATGTCTCGGCCTGGACGCACTCCCGCAAAGGTATGGATGCGATCGTCGCACTGACTCACTCTGCATGTGCGAACCGAGGTTGTTGGTTCACGGATGAAAATGCGCACTCACGCGGAAGCGTCGACCATGGGATTGTCATCGGAGCCGAGCAAAGGGCTGCTGCAACAGACGCTACACTGCATCCGGAGCAGAGATGCGGTGACGGCCGGACTCGCAGAGCAAAGTCATACTCGAGTCCTGATCCATGTGGCCGACCGGCGCCGCGGTCGCTATTTGGGCGGTCGGTGCTGCGATCGCGACGAACGGCCAAGTCCTGCACGCAACTCGCTTCAAGTCGTGCCTGCCGCAGGGGGGAACGACAGCACCGGTAAATCAACAGCTACTCCTGTCCGACCTCTACGCCCAGTTCGACCAGGGTCAGGACCACCTCGGGCAACATGCGGGCGGCGTCAATCTCTCGGCTCTCCCGTCGCCGATCCGCAACCAGGATGGAGCCATCCTCGCAGGCACGGGAGACGTCTTGCGCGTAGTCATGACCGGAACCGTCGAGGCCGAGAGCGCCGGGTACAGCAACGAGACCGGCTTGCTGTCGACGCTCGTCCTCGAGTCCAAGGTCCTCTCGTTCGACGTCGCGCAGAACCGCAGCTCGCTGTGCTCGGCCATCCGGACTTCTGAAGGCCGAATGGGGACGACCTCGAACGGCTCAGCCTTTGTCGGCGATTCGGGGTGCCCGTACTCGGGCCCGGTCGCGCTCGGCTTCACCATCCCGCTCGCGAGCTCTTACCCGCTGACGACCATCAATACGAACCTCGTCGCGCTCGACTCGTCCAATCCGGCGCTCCAACTCGCGTGCTATGATCTCTCCTTCACGCCCTACTACCCCGACTACTTTGCCTACGCCATCGTCCACTACCGTGAGTATTTGTTTCCCTGTTCAAAGTCTTTGCTCGCCGCTTGCACGCGCTAATCACCGATACCCCATAGTCATCATCGGCCTCATTGCGCTGTATGCGGTGTTGTACTACCTCGGTCGGTTCTACGCCGCGTACACGACTTGGCTGCACGACAACGAAACGCAGCTTGCGTCGTCCCTGACGCTCATGCTCACGGCGCGAGGAAGCTCGTCTCGTCGCGGCATGTGGCGCACGATCTACTTTGATGCGTGGGCCGGCAAGCAAGTCGTCGCGAGCGCGAGTCTGCGCCGATTCGTCACCGCCGAACTGCGCGAGATCTTTACCCTCATCGCGTGGTTCTCTCTGATCGGCACTGTCGCCGTCGAGTGGCCCGGCTTCGCATGTACGCCCTCTCGGGAATGACTTCATCCTCTTGTCCGGATCCAACTCACGGCAGTCTCCTACAGATCCGGTCTTCAAGCAGGCAGCGTGGACGAACCTCGTTTACCACAACACGCTCAGCTTTACGACGCCGGCTCCCCCCGTCCTTCCCGAGAACGACACTCTACCTTCGACTTTTGACGGTCAGTATCGCACTCAGACCTCGCCGCTGTATCTGGACCGGACTTTGCCGAACGTCCTCCTCGACCTCGACCCGGACTCGGACGGGATCGAGCGGTGGTCGCGGATGATCGGGGTCCGGCATCAGGACGTGTGGGCCACCTGTGCCTTTACGTTTTTTGCCATCTGCGCCGCCGTGCTCGGCCTGCAGCTCGTCCTCTTCGGCCTGAACACCCTGATTGATGCAGTCCTGCCCGTCCGACGCGAGTCATCCGCTCACTCCTCGCCAGTCGACAAGCTGGCAGGGTTCGAGCACGACGAAGCACTCGAGCCGTCTCTTCACAAAGAGTCTTCTCCGCCCGACGGCCCACGCGGCGGCGACCGACGCTCGGACGGCACGCTCGGTCGTTATCTCGATAGCGGCGACTTTGCGGACGATCAGTTCCTCGAACGGGACGGCGAGCCCGCGCCAGACGCTCCCGCGCTGCGACTTCCGATCTGGAGGCTCCACTTTGCGCACGCGCACGGCAACCTCGTTCGGGTTCTCCTCTTCTTCCACCTGCCGCTCACTCTCTTTTCGACCTACCAATGCACGCTCTACTCGACGTCGTCGACGACCCGATTCGCCCTCGCGGTGGTCACGCTCGCGGTCGTGTGCGTCGCAGCTCCGGTCTACCTCATCTGGCAGTTGCACGTTCGAACCGCTCGGAAGCTGTACACCCACTTGCCGACCCTCCTCGCCTACGGTCCCCTCTACAACTCATACTCGGACGAGTGTGTGCTCTTCCCCCTCGTCACTTTCGCCTCGAACCTCATCAACGGCGTCGTGATTGGCGCTGCGCAGTCGACCGGCACCGCCCAGGCCGCCGTCATCCTCATCTGCGAAGTGGCGCACACCCTCGTCACCTCGTTGTGGTTGCCGTGGGGCGACCACTCGGCCATGGGACCTCTCGCCTTCCTCCTCTCGCTCGCCCGAATCATCATCGCCGTCCTCCTCGTCGTCCTCTCGCCGACGGTCAACGTCTCCGCCTCGGCAGGGTCTTGGCTCACCTACGTCATCCTCCTATGCGCCGGCCTGGTCTTGCTCTTGTTCGTCTTCGTAATGGCTTGCAAGCTCCTCGAGCTCTGCATCCGCATCGTCGGAGGCGTACCGTTCGACGAGTCTCGCAGTCCTCGGAGTGGCGGCCTCTTCGGCGCGATTCGCAAACTCAACGGGCGTGGCGGCGGAAGGAGCAACAAGCACCGGAGCCAGAACCGTCCGACCGCGCAGTCCGCTGCTGCGCGCAGGAGGGCAATCGAAGAACGGCGACGGCGGAACCTGCATCGAGAACGAGTGGCGCACGGCAACGACGACGCGAGCATCAATACTCATACGTACATGCTGCCGAGCGCGGTCCGTCCAGCCGGACATCCAGGAGGAGCGGTCGAATCTGCGCACACGCTCACGCCGACGACTTCGCCGTTCCCGTCGAGTGGCCTGATCGACGACGATGGCTTCATCATGTCCGCCATGTCGTCGCGCGGCTGGGACAGCCCGTCGACCCGCTCCGGAGGTGCCTACTCTGGCGCTCATCCGAGCGGGCCGATTCTGCGCCCGGGTCCGCAACAATGGTCCAGCGAATTGAGCATCGCGGCTACCGCGCCGGCGGCATCGGCGACGCTCGTCGCGCCCGCTGTGGTCGGCATGGGCAGTGGTTCTCGCACTCCTCCAGGGACCAGCTCTGGCTTCACGCGCGTCGGCGGCGGCAAAGCAACTCACAGCAACCCGTACCAGCTCGCCAAAGACGCCGAGACCGCCTATCCGCCTTATCCGCCCGTCTCGTCCGCCGACATGTACGCGCCCAGGCGGACTTCGCAGGGAGCATTCGGCGCCGAGGCGATGACGCCCGCAGGGCGGCAAGCTTCGAGACCGTCCCTGACCTTGCCGTCCTCGTCCGCCTTGCTGTCCAACGTGGTTTCGCCCGGCGGTCGCCTCGACGATGAGCACAACCGTCGCCTCTCAACTCGCGTGCGAGCTCGACAGGCACGCAAGGGTGGCTTCTTTGGTCGCTTCAAGAGCCAGCCCGTCTATAGCGACGACGACTTTTCCGACGACTCGGATGATTCCGACACGGCGGAGGGCGGTCAAAGGGGACGCAAGAAACGCGGCGGTCTGCTCGGTCTGCTCGCAGGAGGGCAAGCAACAACACGGAACCGTCCTGTCGCCACGGATGTATACGTCCCGGATGATCCTTACGAGCCGCCGTTCGAAGCGCCGGCAGCCGACTCGGGCGAGAAGGGCTTCTCCGTCGTTCGGAAACCTCGGCCAAGACCAGCCGCCGCCGGTGCATCTCCCAGCCTTCCACCTGGTGCCGAACCGCCTTCATCGACACCGCCCGCGCCCCACGTCTCTGTCGAGGCGCCGTCGCCGCCGGCCTCACTGCGTGGTGAAGTGATCGACTCCGCATCCTCACCTTCTTGACTCTCGAGCCACACGTTTCCTGTGCCGTAGACACTTTTTTTGAGCCCATCTTGTTGATCGTAACATTACTATGTCATGTCTCTAAAGACTCGGAGGACTAGTCACGGATCGCGTGAACGGGACACGAGTTGCCTCGAGCGAGCCAGCCGCTGAGGCACTTTTCGTGAAAAGTACATAAGCACACCAAGCGCGCCATCTTGTCGCCAATCTGTTGCTCGCAACGCGTTAGTCGTGTGCTTTGCAATCTCAAAGGGTGAAGTCGGACGAGACTCGCCTCAAACTCTGTCCAGCAGATGTTGCAGTCTTCGCCGACGAGAGGACCTGGCGGAAGGCGGAACACTGCATCCAGAGACAAAAGGTCAGAGAAACTCTTTCCATCCCCTATACTCGCGCAACTCACCGAGGTATCGCCCCGACGCAATCGATCCCCGACCGGCCTCGAGACAATCCCGGATGTGGTTCTCCTGCCGGCTCTTCTCGCCGAGCTGGGCGAGCGCTTCTCCGCACACAGGGCATTCGACCAGCTCGCTCACATCGGATGCAGCCGCTTCGCTGGGCGCCGCAGATCCAGGCAGGGAAGGCAACGCCGGGAAGAAGGCCTGAGGAGAGAGGAGCGACGCGGGACCGGCTTGATCCGGAGGAGGAGTGTGAAGCGCGAGCGCGGCGTGGCACTCGTTGCAGGTCCGGTAGCGGTATCCGAACGGCGATTCGAGGAGCCAAGGGGAATCGTCGGCGACACTGCCCGGTTCGACCGCGACCTGTCGCGGGTCGAGTTGGTCCGTGTGGGGCGAGCAAGCCGCGCAGACGACGAGGCCGCACCGCCGACAGTGATGCCTCCGATTCAGGAGCGAAAAGTGTTTGCCGCACCGGCGGCACGAATTGGTCGCGTGGTCGGGTTCCCACGGCGGACGGAGGGATTGACCTTGCAGCAACGACGGCGAGTGGAACGGTCGGTTCGGGACTGCAACTTCGTTGGTCGGGATGCGGAACTCGGGAGCTACTTGTGGCGTGAGGACGGGCCGCGCCGAGCTCGTCATCGAGTGTGACGAAGCCGACCGGCTGGGTTGGAGACGCGCGCCGCTGGCCGAGGAAACACTCGGCGGGTGCATCGAGGTCCAGACGGAGCGGGCGTCGTCTTCGTCGGGAGCATCGACGCCCGTATAGATGAACTCGTTCTCGTCTGTTGCTTCGGAGCGAGTCAGCTGAAGGCATCTGAACTTTCTGAAACATGGGAAAGAGAAGAAACGCGACGAACCTTCCTCATCAACAGCAGCGTGAGCCGCCGACCCGTCCTGCTTCGTTCTCAGCAGCGCCAGCATCCTCAACGACTCCTCCAAGTCCCTCTCCGCATCCCTCCTCCTCTCCGGATCCTCTGCATCCTCCGCGATCCCTCTCCGCAACTCGTCCGCGGCCCTTTCGAGCTGCGCCACCCTCTTGCGCAACTCGACCTGATCGACGGCAAGTTCTGGACCCTCGGAGGAAGGAGCCACGGGGGACAGTTGATCCCATATGTCGGAGGATTGACCGATGAGGAACCTGGCGCGGGAGCGATAGTCCATCGGGACGAGTTCCGCCGCCTCGCTCTCGTGGGCGGGGACGTCCGCCTCCTCTGCAAGTGACGACCGCCGCCGCTTCGGCTCGACGTCTTCAAACCCCCAGTCAGGCAGGTCCAGCCGCCGACGCATCACTCGCACCCACGCCCTCCTCCGAACCCATTTCTGACTCGCCGTACCGCCGGACCCGGACCCAGACCCAGACTCGGACGCCGATGCCGACGCCGACGCAGGCGGAGTGGCAGTCCACTCCTGTGCGGACGTATCAAAACTCGGAGCGTACGACCAGCCGTCGAGTGGAGACCCGACCGGCGAAGTGAGGTCGACGGTCCAATCCGAGATCCACATCCACGCGGGTTCTTCGGTCGCAGCAGCAGCAGCAGCGGGTCGGGCTTGGAGGGGACCCGATGGGTTGGTGGAGGAGGATGAGAGGGCGGTCGGCGCTTCCGAGGTGGAGGCATTGTCTCGCGAGGGAGAGGCGGCGAGGACAGCTGCGAGGGAGGAAGAAAGGGCGCTACTCGACGACGAGCTGCGCCGTGGAGTCGGTCGAGGTCGTCCAGATTCGAGACCGGATTTCGCGTGCGTTGTTGTTGTTGTTGGTGGTGGTAGTGGCTCGATCGGTTTGACCCTCCCCCCACTGCGAACTTGCCGCCGAGGGGGTAGCACGAGCTCGTTCTCCCTGCCCATCACGGGCAACCCCACCTCGGATTTGAAACAAGGCAATTCTCCTCCTCCTTCAGGACCGGCAGTTGAGTGTTCAGGGACCGCCGCCGGAGGGAGGGGGAACGAGAACGCCGCGCGACGGTCGTTGCGCGAGAGGGCTTTCGAGGACCAGACGAGGTGGTTGCCCTGCCCGGGGACGAGTGACGCCGGCCTGCGCAACGACGGGGTCACGAGGCGTTGATTCTCGTACAATACGACCGGCACCGTCGTATGTAGCGCGAGCGGATTGTATGGCGTCGTCGTTGTTGACTTGGCGGCGGCGGCGGCGAGTTGAGCAGCTTCCGCCTCGGCGAGGACGCGACAGATCTCGAGCTCAAACACGCACGCGGCGAGGTCGTACGCCGTCTCTCCGGAGACGTTCCGCTTGAGGGGGTCGCACTCGCCCTGGCGGAGCAAGAAATGCACGAGCGGGAGGTGGCCTTTCGAGGCGGCGTTCATAAGCGGGGTGAACCCGTGACGGTTTGCGGCGTCGGGGTTGGCGCCAAAGGTGAGCAAGAGGCGGGCGATGTCGAGCCAGCCGCGGGAGGAGGCGTTGTGCAGCGGCTGTTTATGTGTGGAGTGCGGATCGTGATCAGGGCCCTCTCTCTTTCTCTCATTTGGCTGCACAGGGGGCGGGAAAGGGGGACAACTTGCCGTCCATCCGTCATGGTCGGTCGCGTTGACGTCGACCTGTCGAGAGAGGAGGAAGCGGCAGACGTCGAGATGTCCCCTCAGGGCCGCTTTGTGCAGCGCGGTCTGTGAGTTCGCGATACCATAGCAGAAGTCAGTGCGGGCGATTCACGTCTGTGCCGCCGAACTCCCAACAAACCAGGAATCGCGGACCCACCTCTCCGTCTGCGTCTTCGAGGTCGGGGAGAGCTCCGGCTTGTTCGACAAGCCATTTGACGACGTCTTCGTGGCCATTCTGTGCCGCAAAGTGAATCGGAGCGAGTCCCGTGTGCGGGTTCGGTTCGTTCGCGAGCGTGAATACGGAACGGTGCTGTTGTTCTCCTGCGTTGTCCAGACTGTCGTTTGCGCCGCGGACGACGAGTGCGTCGAGGCGTGCGAGGTCTCCGTCTGCGGCTGCCCGGGCAATCAAGTTCCTCCTCGTCGTGAGATCGTACGAGGACGACGACGACGAGGGGGTGGCGGTGGTGGCAGTCGACCTTCTCGACAAGCTGCTGGGCTGCTTTGGGGTGAGAGCGACGCGGGCTGCGAGCGGAGACTGGTCGTGCTGCGTGGGCGTGGCTTCGGAGGAGGACGAGGTCGGAGACCTGGCCCGGTTCTTCTGGGGAGGGACGTCGGCGGGCAGAGTCACTGGTGGCATACTCTCGAGTGGATCGGTCTCTCGCGTGCTCCTGTTGGCCGTCCGTTCGTCCGAGAGGTCAGTCATCATCATGGGTTCCAAGTGGGGAAGAGAGCGATCAGAGTCCGCTCCTCGGATCGAGCTGGATTGGGTAGACATACCGCGACATGCCTGATCAGCGCAACTCGGAATCAAGCTGGCCCGGCTATGGCCTCGATCAGTGTGAGCGAGAGAGTCCGAGGTCCTAGTCGGCGAAAAGTGGAGGCGAACGTCTCATGTCTACGCACTCGGGCTAGAGACATACTCGGACATACAAGCTACACGCAGCTAGATCTGTACCGCCTCTCGTCTCTGACCGCTCTTCCTCTCCGACCCGCATTCGACGCTCTCGTCCTCCCCACCCGCCCGGCGACTCTTCGGCTCAACCCTCGGCTTTCACCAGCAACTCGTACCATGAGCCCGCACTCGAACAGCTCGACTGGGAAACGCTTGGCCACCCGGGCCATCCATCAAGACGCTCCCCTCTCCGGACCAGAAGTCGCTCCCAACATCAGGTCCGACATCTCGCATTCTCGGCACGGACTTGACTCGGACCATACTCACTGACGGTTGGTCTCGGTAACAGCCTCACGACCACCTTTAGGCACCCGTCGCCGGAAGAGATCGCGAGCAAACCCGAAGGGTACTACGACGGAGACAAGTTCGACCTGTCCGACCCGCCGCGCGACATCTACTCGCGGTACACGCAGCCGACCCTCACCCGCGCCGAGCGCGTCCTCTCGAGCCTCATCGGCCAGCCGACGCTCGTCTACCCCTCCGGGATCGCCGCCTTCTTCGCCGTCTTGCTGCACGTACGGCCCGACGTCGTCGCCATCTCGGGAGGCTACCACGGCTGCCACACCTCGCTCGACGTGTACCGCAACTTGAGGGGGCAGGATCAAGTGGTACGTGCCCGCATTTGGCATGAGCGCAGGGAATTCAATTGCTCAATAGTTTGACTTTGCAATCAGTCGATCTTGGATCTCGACGACGAGTACCCGCGCGACAAAAAAGTCCTCGTCTGGGTCGAGACGCCGCTGAACCCGACCGGAGAATCTCGCTCGATTGCACACTGTGAGCCAAGCGTGCTTTTGCTTCACCTTCTCACTGTTACAGTCTGTGATGTCGGGACATATGCAGTCTACCATGGACTTTCTGGGCGCAGCTCACCAAGGATCTCACGTGAAACCAGACTCTCGCCGCGCCAAGGCGGTCAACGCCGTCCTCGGCATCGACGCGACGTTCGGACCTCCTCCCTTGCAAGACCCGTTCGCGTGGGGCGCCGACATTGTCATGCACTCGGGCACCAAGTACTTTGCGGGCCACTCGGACGCCCTCGTCGGGACGGTCAGCGTCCGTTCGAAAGCCGAGTGGAACCAGTTGTGGCACCACCGGACCTACACCGGGTCCAACATTGGCTCGCTCGACGCGTGGTTGTTGTTGAGGTCGTTGCGGACTTTGCAAGTCCGCGTGACGAAGCAGGCCGAGACGGCGACCAAGCTCGCCCAGTGGCTTGCGGCGCTCGCGCGCGCCGAGCCGGGCACGGACCTCGACGGTCCGGGTGGGGTGGTCCAACAAGTGTGGCACACGTGCTTGCAAGAAGATCGGGCCGAATTGCTCGGCGAGGGGAAACAGATGACGAGCGGACCGGCAACGTTTGCGATCCTGCTCAAGAACGAGCTGTACGCGACGCACTTGCCGCACCAGCTCGAGTGCTTCATCGCAAGTTTCTTTCGTCTCGCTCTCGTTCTGGCACAAGATGATCGTGCTGACGCTGTGGTGGGGGAACCCTCTCTCGATCGAGCAGCCGGCGACCTCTCTCGGCGGCGTCGAATCCCTCATCGAGCAACGCCTCGTCTCGGACCCTGGCGCCGACCCGCGGTTGAGTAAGTCTATTCTATTTCAAGGAGGGCTCAGCCGGTTTCCCCCCGAGTCCGTCGCTGACGCTAGAACCGGGTCTCGCAGTCCGCATCTCGGTCGGCTTGGAGGATTTCGAAGACCTCAAGGCGGACCTGATCCGCGGGTTCAACAAGGTCCTCAAGGTGGGCCTCTTTCGTCTTGCCGACTGATCTGATCCGGCTGGTGAATCTTCTTCGACTCACGAACCGTATGCTCCGGACTGCGGCGCAGATCGAACGCGGCGGCAAGCTTTAGACAGTCTTTCTGGGTGCGCGGATCCGACTCGGATAAAAAGGGTTTGTTGTAGACTGCACAAGAGAATAAACTATAGTCGGAACCGAAACATATGCTGCTGGACTTCTCTCTCCGACCTCGAGGGAGTGGCGCGGAACGATCATCAGTTCACCGTCTTGGTTCCGCCATCCAGACTAGACTTGCAGATATGTTGCGATCGAGCATGCAGCGATTCAGAGCAAACGTCCCCGCGCGGCGGCCAATTTCCCCTCCCGCTCGCAATGTCCACACGCAGCCGACGGCCAGCAGCTCTCCGCCGCCTCGACCGCCTCCGCCCAAGTACATCCGGTTCGCGACCGTGTACCCGTTCATTTTGCTCTCGATCATCACGTCCCTTGCGCTCAACTTGAGCGTGCAACGGACGGCGCGAGAGACGGAAGGAGCGCGACACCGCGCCCAGATCTCGGTCCTCGAAAAACTCGTCGGCCGCTTGCAATCACGCCACGCAGAGTCCGCGACGACGAAGGCGAGGGAGGATTTGACCGAAGCGGAACAGGACGAGATTGAGCGCGAGTTGGAACTGGTCGGACTCGGGAGGGGCAGGGGCAAGGAGGCCGTTAGTGCCGAGATGAGCGTCAAGACGGACGAGGAGACGAGTTGGAAAGAGGTCTTTCTCGGCAAGAAGGGCAAAGGCTACGAGCCAGAAGACGACAAGACCGACTGGGAAGCCGGTCCGTTTACCTCCCTCTCTCACTCTGCCGTGGCATCGCACGTCCTGCCCTGACTGACAGCTTTCTCTTTGCCCAGTCTTCCGACAAGCCGACGAGGCGGAACGAACGCAGCAACAACGCCCGCCTCCTGTACCGACTCTGCCTTCCCCTCCCGCAAGCCCTGCACCGCAGCCTACGCAGACAGCTCCGCCCTCTCCCGTCGCCGCACTTCGACCAAATCCGTCGAAACCAGTCTTCTTGTAATCCCGTCACATATTTGCAACGATGCAACATGCCCCACCCTTTTATGCTACAGGCGCTGGTGTCGGGACTAATAAAGGCCAGTTAAAATCCTGAAGAGCGGTGATCGCGCCGTCGAGCGGATCAAACCCGGACTCGAGGAAGGCCGAGACGAACTCGGCAGGGAGTGAATCGGTCAGAGCGGCGGTCGTCGTCATCAGTGATGAGGTGTCAAAGTTGAGGAAGGGGTCCGAGGCCGGCGTTTGTGCGGTTGCGGAGGAGGAAGGCGAGGCCAGAAGCACTGTCGGCAAGAACCCGCTCGGCGCGCTGGGGCCGGCCTGGAGAATCGCAGCTTCCTGTCGATGGCGTGGGGCACCGTGGTGGCTCACAGGGATGTCGGTTGTTGCTTCCGACAAACGGCGACGCTTGCCCGGTCGGGCCTCGCTGGCAGTCTCGAGGGGCGGCAACTTTGCCTCTTCTTCCAGGAGGTTCTGGATGAGGGCGGTGCCGCGACTCGCGATGCCTGAGAAGGACGCCATACGTCGGAGCGTCGCCAGTCCGATTTCGACTTCGGCACGCTCCTCGCGAAGGGTTTCGGCGGGCGAGTTCCGCTGGAAGAGGTCGAGACAGATGACGGAGGCGGCAGCGCTAATGCTGACGACGTTCGAGGCACACGCATGGTCAGCTTTGTTTCGGACGGTCCTCTAGAGTACGAGACCGGACGGGAGCAAAACGCACTGATACTGCAGGTCAAGAAGTCGTCAGCGAGGAAATTTTGAGGAGATCAGCGTTTCTGAGGGACCATCGGCGAAGGCACTTACCGGTACAGTCCACATCCTCGTATCGCCGCAGTGAGCCGCTTCGCGCAGGATCCTCCGACTCGCTTCGATCGCCCGCTTCCTCGACGTCTCGTACCGGAGGAAGAACGCCCGGTGCAAGACGAGCACCTTGTGATTCGACGAGATGATGAACGCATTCCTCACCCACGCCGAGTTCGGCGGGAGGTTCGCGATCGGCGCTTCAGGCGAAGTGAGCCAACTCGGCATGCGATCGAGCATCGCTCGCATGCGTTTGTCAAGTTCGAGGATGAAGGTGTACGAGGGCTGAGGGTGGTCATCGAGGTGTTGGAACGCTTGTTGCAGGATGCGGGCGAGTTGGATCCAGATGAGCAACTTGGACGTGACTGTGTACTCGGAAGGAGGTCGGTCGACGATGGCGCCGGTCAGGAAATCCCTGCAACGGGACAACGAACATGCATCAGCCCCTCGCCGCCGGAAGAGGACGCTCTCGTCCCATTACACCGGGAAGCATCTCGCTCACTCGTCATGCGCGTTAGAAGGCAGAGGTGTCGTGACTTGGGTCGGCTGCACCGTCGACATCCGCCGATGGTGGATCTGCCCTCGAGTCGTCAAACTTCAGACGAGTCAGCCTCAGGGACAGATCACTCCGGTCAAAGACATTACGATACGCACGCTGAACCAGTCTTCCGAAGTGAGCGCCCAGAACACCCGCTTCTTGGTCTCGAACGCGACGAGGCTTTGGACGCGCTGCTCGAGCGGTTGGCCCGCGACCGACTCGGCCCACGCTTCGTCGGACGGGAGGCGGTGGAAGCCGAGATCCTGCGCCATGGCAATGCCGAGGGAGAGGAGGGAAGGGAAGACGTTGGAGAACGCGCCGTCCTGGCATCCGATGACGAGGACCGCGACGGCTTGGACGGCATGGAGCTGCCGATTATCGAGGAAGTGCGAGCGGTACAAGCACGAGAGCGCCGCGTCGAAATGTGCTTTGGACAGGACTTGCACGTCCTCGTCGTTGAGTCCGTACGGCCCGAGGTGTTGAAGCTGTTCCCGCGTCGAGTGCCGCAGGCCGCAGCAGAGCTGCGCAAAGAAAAGCGCGAGCCAAGCCGGGTTCGCGGTCTCGAGCCTCGTCTCTGCCGGTGCGGCCCAGAACTCTTGCACCTCTGCTCGGAAGGTCGGGCCGTGGACGGAGCCGTGCAGCCATGCCGTCCAGTCGAGCGTATGCGAAACAATCCGCTCGCAGTCGGAGAACGGCGGCAGGATCCGCGCCAAGGCGGCCGTGTTCGGATAGACCGTCAAGGGGTGAGTAGAGAGCCCAGACACGTCGAAGATGCTGGCCGTGGCCGGGAGGCTGCTCAAGTGCGGCCGAGGCTGGGTCACGGCGACCTTGATTAGTCTTGAGAAGGTCAGGAGAGAGATGAACTGAAACGTACGATTGCGGCGCCAGAATCCATATGGTGGCGTCCGAGGGCCTGAGGAAAAGAGCCGTGTCAGCAGATGCACCATGACCTGCCAGTCCCAAGCAAGAACGCACGAGGAACTCGAGGCTCAGGCTAGCGGCGACTTCTTCCTCACGCAGTTTCTCCCATCGCGGATCCGTCGTGGCTGATTGTCCGCTGTGCGCCGCATCTTGGGTGACATCTTGTGCCTCGTGGTGCAGCTCGACGGTACCCGCTGTCGGTGGACTCGCGAACGGTTCTTGCAGCGGCGGTAGCGAAAGGGTCGTGTTGTGCAGGTCCGGCATGTTGTACGGCTGCGTTGGCGAGAAGGCAGAGCTCACGAGACCTGATGGCGCTCCGTACGGCAACGGGGTCGATTGTACATGCGCTTGAGGGCTGAGCCCCTGCAACTCCGTCGGCAAGGTGGCGAGCCATGGTTCCTGCGAAACCGACGAGGGAAGCGCGTTCCGCATGACCGGAGAGGTCTCCTCCTGCTTCGTGCGTTCGAAGACTCCGCTGAGTATCCCTTCGAGGCCGTGCAGGCGATCTTGCAGCTTGGCGATAGTCGCTCGCATTTCCGCGACTTCCGAAAACGCCCCGACCGCGAGCGTTTCCAAACCCGGAAGAGGTACAGACGCTCGTCCCGGCTCAGAGGGTGAAGAACTGCAAGTCTGGTGCGCCTGTCGACTCGCCGCGGACTCAGATGCGGCGGTCGGAGCGGGAGGCAAGGGAGTCGCCGCGATCGCTTGTCGGATCCTGCGCACAAGATTCGCTACATTCAGCATCTCGAGCAATTGCCTCTGTACGCTCTGAGGACGAAAAACGAAGAGACGCTTACTTTTCTGCCTCCTTTGGACGTACATGGGGGACGCGACGACACAACTCCGCCTTGCCCCGCTTGACGCATTGGTCGCACGGCAACTGCTTATCGCTGTCCGGAAAACAGAGAATCAGGTTCAGACAGTGTACAACAAAGCTATGATGGGAGCGGAAGGTCCCAGAAAGGACGAGTGACGAGTCGATAAGGATTTAAAAGAACCGCCAGGAGTCGAGCACTCACCACCTCGTTTTGCGTCTCGAGCATTCGGAACAGCTCGTCGACGCCCGCTGCGAGATGCGCAAGACTTCTGCCGCCTCGGCGCTCATTGGCATCGTCCCTCGAAGTCGAGGGTGCCCGGTGACAAGAGGAGATCGACCTGCAGCAGCTTATCGGTGGCTCGGTCTGACGATAGCGGACGGGCGTCGGTGTTCAGCCTTCAGGGCTCCGTGGCTGCACGATCTAGGGAAGGGTTTGCCGTCGTAACGACTGGTTTGAGAGGTCTGCGACCTTCCGGATGCCTGCAATGGGTCACGATAAGGCCTCGGAGAAGGCAAGCCGCAATCGCGGCCGAGATATGGGATTTTGTACCTCCCAGGCCGCAGAGAATTGGTAGTGTGAAAACGGTAGTGCATGGACGAAACTCTATGTGCGACTGCAGTAGGACGGTAAAGCAGAAAAACCCCGCGAGCTGGACAAACAAAAAGAACTCCGTCCCTCTTCGCCATCCATCCAGGCGCACCTGGCAGGATCGCTCGTGCAGTACCCGCGACAGGTCTGGCAGGACAGGAGGGGACAGTACAGAAACAAAAGAACCAAAAGAACAACCACATTCGAAGCGAGAAGGAGGAGGAAAAAAAGACAAGGCGACCTCCCGGATTCGAGGAAAAATGTCCGTTTTTACTTCTTGGCGTTGAGCCAGTCCTTGACCTGGAGAGGAGACGTAGGATGTCAGCAGAGGGGACAAGCTCACGCAGACCCGAAGATTCAGAGACTCACGACGTCGGCGAAAGAGACCATGCAGACCTGGACGACAAGCGAAAGTTCGCATGGGTCAGCTCACGAAACCATGGTTAGCCGTACAAGAAAAAAAAGGATGGCTCACCGTCTGCCAGATGCCGAGACCGATGCGAGGGGTGACACCGCGGTAGAGGCCCTTGATGCCGTTCTCGCGGTAGATGTACGCGAGCGTGTTGGCGATCGTCGGCTTGGCGGGGCGGTTCGCGTCTCCGGCGGTCGACTTGGCCATCGATTGCATCTGGTGGAGAGAGGGGTTTACGTCAAATCAGTCGGTCATCCCAGCTCCACAACGAGGCTGTATCTTGCCCTCGCAACGACTAGCGTTGGTTCATGCGAGGCGAAGACTGTAATCGCTGGTCCGGGACGACTCACCTCGACACGGACGACCTCGATCGGCTGGTTCCAGCATCCGAGCGCACCACCAATGGTCGAAGCGGCGACGCGGTCCAGAGTTCCGAGCTTCTCGCCTTCGGGAATGCCGCGCGATTTGCGGATCGACTGCTCGGCGAGACGCGCGAAACCCATGCTGCGCGAGAGTGGGAGAGAACTCATCAGTCACTTGCTCACTGCGTCGCGAAGGACGAAAGGCAAGCGCACCGAGAACCCCAGTTGGTCATTTGACGAAGCGCGACCGCGTTGACACCCTTGTTGATCCCGCGGATTCCGTCCTTGCGGTACATGTCACCAAACAGTTTCCATCTGTGATCATCATCTCCTTTGTGAGCACATGCAAGTGGGAACTAGACGTGTAAAGGGCCAAGTACGCACGTAGACGGCGGGTTCTGGCCGTTGACGGCCATCTTGCTCCGGGTAATCTCGGCAGTCTTCATGCACGTGCAGAATCCTGCATATCCACGGCCGAAAATCGTCAGAGACCGTAGTCTCCGAATCCCCGAAAAATGATAGAAACGACGTACCGACAGTCGCGTAAGCCTGGGCGACGCCACCTCCCATTCCTCCCAGGAGACCGGCTGCCGCGGGACCGACGCCGGCCGTCATGGCGACGTCCTGAATCTCGGCAGCGGCAAAGAGGAGGACGGCACCCTTGGTCGACGCCTCGATCCAGGCCCAAGGGATCAGACCCTGGTAGACTGCGAAGGAGGCGAAAAGTGGGGTCAGCCGGTCAGCCCAGACTGTTCGACGCCGTTTGCGAAGAGCGACGGCGGAAGCGCAGGGCTTTCAGAGAGAGGATGAATGTATCGACGTCTCGAGCGAGCGCAAGGCAATAGAAAGGCGCCGTGACTCACATCCGAGAACTCCGCCGCGCGACCAGACTTTTTTCAGCGCCTGCGACATCGTGTCCCCTCGCTGCGAGGCCATCTGAGTCTTGACGACCTCGAGCGGCTGCCCGAGCGTAGTCACCTGTCGGTCCGGTCCATGCGTAGTAGGTTAGTCAGTCGGGCGGGTGCAAGGACGGACATGTCGGGTATTCGCGGAAGAATTGGGCTTCCGGCGAGGACAATGCCCGTCGTGCTCCATTCGAGCTGGAAAGGGGAGCAGGGTGAGAAGCAAGGAGTACCCCTCACCTCGAACATGTTCATGATGCCTCCGAGGGCAATGTTGGACCAGTTGATGCGCTTCTTCTGGCCGGGAATGGCGGGTCCTGCGTCGATAGCCATGGCAAGCGGTTCTTCGTTTCTTTCTGGGTTTGGATGGGGCCTGCAGTAGCCGCAGAAGAGTGAACGGTCAGCTTGCGAGTCGTCCCACGGCTTTGTCGCTGGGGTGGAGGAGTTAAGCGAGAGAAACGATCGAACGAGGCGAACGACAACAAGTGGGGTCGAAATCCCTCGCGACTCGTTGTCGCGCTCGTAGCCAGCGCAAACCGATCGCGATAGACTCGCACGTACCTTTTGACGTGATTCGAGGCGCGACTGGACGTGCAGAGCGAGCGAGAGGGTCGAGAGAGAGCGCGGTGGGACTTTTGAGAGAAAATCTGGGGAAGAGAGAGACGTGGTTGGGGTCGACGGTCAGCGATGATGACGAGCTGGACGAGCTGGGAGCGCGGTGCACTATGCGAGTGCACTCAGTAGAGGGACTATCGCACCTAGACTGGCACGGGAAAAGCAGAAGGAGACACGATGGAGGAGAAGAGACGGCTTGAACGGACGCGTTGGGTTCCTCTCGCCTCAACTTTCTCAACTTGACACGCACGCACCTCTCCTCCCTCGTCGCAGCTCGTAAGGCTCTCTGAATACGTTCTTGACAACGAACCGCCGAGGCGTGTATTGCATGCCGGGAATACGAGTTCTGCTGATCGCGGCCGCGCAAGGGGGCCGGACTCTTCCCAGCGCTCAATCCCTGTTTCGGCGGCCCTGGACGAACGCAAGAGAGCGAGTTCCGCGAGCGGGTGAGGGATGGTCCCTACTTTGATGGAGAGATTGTCTGCGTGGAAATCTGCGCGGACAAGGCTGGTATCAGCGCCGTCTTCGCAGCGAGATGGGCGAGAAAAACCCACCTCGTCTTGGGGGCGTGTGGTCCGTAGTGCCAAATCCGCGAGCCTGTACCTCAGAGCGGTTCGGCGTGGACTGTGTAGAGGACGGCTCGACGCCTCAGGACGCGGCGGCCGGTTCCGGCACCGGCAATTTGGCTCGCAGCCAGTCGCGCAAGTCGATCGCTGCGCCGGCGGCGGCGCCCATCGTCATACCCAGCACGAGTCGACGCAGCGACGAGGCGCGGTGGAGTTGATCTAGTTTGGCGGAAGAAAAAAGCCACGCTGTCAGGGTTAGGCGGGCGATTCACGCAGAATGTGAAAGAGGGAGAGCAAGAAGGACGTACAGTACCACCCCGCAGCAGCCGAGAGCGCCGCCCCGGACACGGTCGCCGAGACCCACTTGCTCTTGACGTTCTGCGGGTCCTGCACGCCTGCCTGATCGAGTCCGGCTCGGATCGCGCGGTCGACGGCCTCCTCGCAGCCGAGGAAGGCGCCGGTCCAGAGCCCGAGGCGCGCGCCGGTTCGGAGTCCGCCCTTGATGCCGGCCCAGGCGACGCGGTAGTTCTTGGTTTTCTGATAGAAGTACCAGCTGTGCGCGCGTTGGTTGAGAAGAACGAGTCAGTACTCGCGCGACGGGGGCGCAAAACACACAGGACAGACTGCTCCCCGTTATCTTCCGGCGACGCACCCTTGTACGGTTGTGGGTAGCCTGTGAGCGTTCTCTGCGAGGAACTGTTTAGACGCGAGCTTTGAGGACGAGACGAGCCCGCTCGTAAAGCCAAACGAGAAGGCAGCGGCGGGACCGAGAAAGAGGAGCGGCGGCGCGGACGAAGCTGGACGCTCTTGTTGCATCCTTTTCCCTCAGTATCTCAGTCTCTGGACCGGGCGAGCGTGAATGACAAAGAGTTGGACGAGATCAAGAGTGCGCTGCTGCTTTCTGGCTTCGACTCTCGCAACCTCGGATTTCCCCGCTTCGACTACGGGCAAGTCGATCCACGCTACCCGTATATCTTACTCCAAACTGACGTCGTTCCCTACTCGCAGACTGGCAAGAGCGGGGCGCGAGCGAGAAGTGACGGCGAGTGAGATCCGCTCAAAAAACACCAGGCACGCCCAACCTCTCCCCAGCGAGTCAGTGATGGATCGGACTGACTCGTAGTACATGCAGGCTCTGGACAGAGGCATGCCCAGGCCCGCAGCGTCGGCTCTGAGGCGAGCGACCGCTTCTTCTCCTTCGCCCGCTTCCCCTGCGACCGCCGCTCCCTGCACTTGCTCCTGTCGCCCGACAGCTACAGCTACAGCGCCCAATCAGCAGCGCCATGTCAGCACGCATGCAATCACGGCCTCGACTTCGTCGGCCGCCGCAGCGCCGTCGCCGCCGTTACAGCCCGTCATCGAGACGGTTCACGCAGGCGGCTTTGGCTTCTTCTCGAGATCGCTGCCGAAACGGAAACCGCAGCGATCCTCAGTCCCGCCCAGCTCGAGCACGACAACTCTGCAAAGCACCTCGACGTGGATCTTGCACGCCCCTCCCCAGTTCCCAATCGACCTTCCGATCCCTTCCGCACTCGCCTACACTCTCTCGGGACCTCCACCGCCGCCACCAGCTCCCCAGACTCAGCCGTTCGACGTCCGGAACTGGTCGCCGATACCGGCACCGCCGCCCAGTACAACTCGGTCTACCTCGCCCGCACCTAGTCCTCTATCGAAGCAACCGACACCGACCACCCTCCTCGGAGCAGGAGGAAGCGCTCGAGCCAAGGCAGTGGGACCGGCGAGATGCGTCTGCGGGAGAGCAGCACGGATGAGTTGCATGCGGTGCAGGGCTTCGTCGACCGCCGCCTCGCTCGCGCGGATGGCAGCGGCAGGGTCGGGACACGACGACCTGGCAGAGGAAGCCGGGCGACAGCAGGAAGGCCCAGAAGGAGAGGGACAGATATCGGCAAAGGGGAAGAAGGGTCCGCAGAGACGGCGAAGAGAACCGAACGGACCGCCAGGTCAGTACCCCTCTGAACCTGGTTTTCTCGACGGCTGGCTGACCGCGCCGCGACCTTGACAGATTCACCTTCAGCACGGCTCGCCGATCTCTTGCGCCAGTATGCACCAAAGAGCCTGCCGCATTTCCGTGGCGTGAGCGTCGTCGCGTCCCAGTCGCCCAGTCGCCACAGCAGCCGCAAGCTGTCCCTAGCCGAAGCGAACGAAGCCATCTCGGCGATTCAGCAAGCAGCGTCGTCGTCGGACGAATCCTTCTTGGCCGGCTTGTCGGCGCACGAAAAGCTCGACCTGGTCCGTGCCGTCTCGACTATCGCGCGAGCCGTGCAGCCTTTCCCGCCTTCGGAGCTTTTGCCGTCCAGCAGCAGTTCGGGGCCCTCTTCCTCTTCTCCAGACGAGACGAAACGGATCCGGCTGCGGCATCATGCTTCGGAGCTGATGCGCAACCTCCTGAAGCGGGCGGGATTGGATCGGGTCGACGCCGTCGGCGATTCGCCGCAGAGCGGGACGCGGTCCAGTGCTGCGTTGCTCGTCGTCGATGCCGCGTGCCTCGCCGACGATGTCGTCGCCCTGTCCGAATCGATCAACGTCGCGTCTGTATCGCCTCCACCACTTGCCGCAGCCGTGACGAACCTGTTCCAACACCATTCGTCCCTGCCTGATCTCTCCGACAAGGTCGCTTCTTCTCGCCAGCGGAACCGCGCGCAGAATGCCCACGCCACCCTCGCCCTCGTCCTCGAAGCTCTCGACCGCTCGCCCCACTCGGATGCCTCCGACACCTATTCGTCCGCTCTCGTCGCGCTGCGGTTGATGTACGATCTCGGAGCCGAACGTCTGCTCGACTTTGTGCAGCCCGACTCGCCGCCGCCGTCTCGAGAAAAACAGATCGCGTACAATGACGTACTTCGGAGGAAGTACGGGGTCATCTTGGCTCGGCTCGAACCGACGCCGTCGCGCTGGTTCGCACGCCAACTCGAGCAGGGGACGACGACGACGAGCGCCGGCGAAGACGCGCTGACCGCTATCGGGTTGCACCTGATCCGACATCTCGCTCGAGCCGGCTCGGCGGGAGAGGCGTTCGCCGTCTGGCAGAAGATGGCGGTCCGCGAGCGGCGGGACGAGGGGAAATCTCTGCGGTCCCGCTTGACCGACTTGGAGCGGCTGGAGGCGCTGACCTCGCTCGTCGATGGGCTGGCGATGGATCGTCTGTTTGCGGACGGGAATACCCTTGCGATCGAGTTGGAAGAGCTGGCGCGCGCGGTCCAGATTGGCGAGGTGGCGGCAGGGAGCGACGCTCCAAGCGCTGCTGCAGAGCCCTTCGTGGGAGAGCCGCATCCTCTCGTCCCCGAGGCGTACCGAGCACTCGCTCGCCTCGCGGCAAATCAAGGTCGTGCGCCGATCCTCGACCGCCTCTTGGCTCGACTCGCGGCGGTCACGAGCGACGCAGACTCGTCGGTCCTCGAACCCGCCGCCCGGCAGATGCGGGCGCGCTCTCGCCGGTACGAGTTGGACGAGGTCCGCGCCATCTTTGACTCGGCAGAGCTCGCTGCGGCGTCGCCGGAGGAGCGGGCGAGACTGTGGGGGCAGCTCATCGCCGCTCACGTCCGCATCAACGACGTCGAAGGCGGTTTGCGGACTCTGCAAGAGATGCTCGAGACGGGGCTCTACGTCCCCCTCGTCACCATCAACGTCATCCTGCACGGCTTTGCCCGTCGGGGCGACGTCAAGCGCTCGGCAGAGCTGTTTGCTCGGATCGCCGAGGGCGAGTTTCCGCGCGTGCAGCCCGATACCGGTAGCTGGAACGCGTTGATCCTCGCGCACGTCGTCGCGCGAGATCCTTCGACGGCCGAGGCACTGATCAAGGAGATGCGACTCTCTGGCGCCCGACCTGACAAGCAGACCTGGACCACGCTCCTGAGCGCATACGTCGAGAACGCGCAGTGGACGGCCGCATTCCGGGTCTACCGCCACCTGCAGTCGCATCCCGATCCGACCTTCCGCCCCGACACGGCCGTCTACAACATCATGCTCAAAGCGTGCATCCTCACCGGGACTCCGGCTCCGACCGTTGTCGAGCTCTTTCGGGACTTGGTGGCGCGCGGCGTCCGCCCCAACATGCGGACCTACACGCTTGTACTGCAGAGTGTGTGTCTCGCTGGCATGATGGACATTGCCGAAGAGCTGTTTCTGCTCATGGACCGCCGACACGACTCGCCGAATCGGATCCCCGGCATGAGCGTCATCGAGCCGGATCAGTTCGTCTTTGCCACTCTCGTCGCCGGCTACCTCCGACGGGGTCAGTCCGACAAGGCGCGCGCGATGCTGCTCGAGATGAATGCGAGGGGGATCCGGACCTCCTCGATCGCAGTCGGAATCATCATTGCCGCTCGCGTCGCCTCCCTGCAGGAGCGCGAGGGTCACATCTCTGCCGAGTCGATGCAGCGGGTCATTCAGCAAGCGCGTGACTTTCTGCGAGATGGCGCGAACGGCGAGCCGGGTGGACTCGCCGCACGTCGACGTCGGCAGCCCGTCCGTTTTGACCGACCGCTCGCGCTCGGGAAGGAGGCGGCCGTCGTGTACTCGCCGATCTTGCGCTCGCTCGCCAAGCAGGGCGACATCGAGGCTGCGCTCGAGCTCTTTGACGAGATTCTCGATCGGCAGGATGCTCGGGACGGTCCGCCGATCGAGCTCTACACGACGTTGATGGACGGCTTCCGCATCCAGGCCGCCGAGCTCGACTCTCTGGCCGAAGCCGAAGAGATGGCACAGAGCGTCTACTCGATCTGGCACCAGCTGTACGACTCGGTCTGCAAGCGCTTCGTCCGCCTGCGACCGATCCAGAACGTCGGCGAGGCGGCGGCGGCGACGGTCGGAGGGCCTCCGCTACCGAAGTTCGCCCGCCGAGTCGACCCCGCTCAAGCCGGCCTACTCCGGCTTCCGTTGACGATCCTGCTCGACACTGCGACGCATCTCGACGACCGTTCTTTTATCGAAGCGACCTGGAGGCGACTTGCGCAGCAAGGCTTCGCGTTCGATATCTCCAACTGGAACGCCCTGGCCGCGTGGTTCATCCGCGACCTTCAGCTCGAGAAGGCGTTGTGGATCACCGAGCACGTTCTTTGTCGTCCGGCCGACGACGAGGAGGCGGATGTACAGTCGTTCGCCAAGTTTGCGACCGAGCTTGCGTCCGTCGGCCGCCTCGACACGGTCGGTCGCGCCCCAACTCGGCTGTGGCAAAACCGCCAGCCCGAAGCACCGCGCTCGGTCGACTTGTCCTTCTTGGACGCAGCGCTGCGTCCGTCGCCGCGGGATGACGAGGCTGGCATTAGCGCACTCGATGAATCCGACGAGGCAGAAGAGACAGAATCGCCGAGCGCGACGAGCGGAGACGACCTGCAGGCCGCGTTCCAAACAGCCCACTCGCGCAGCGTTGCGCTTACGACGTTGGCTTACCGTCGCACGCTCGAGTCCCTCGGGGTGGCACTCGACCATCTCACCGTCAACGGAACAGTCCGACCAGAGGCAGACGCCGAGATCTCTACCGCAGGCCCGCCCGCCGCGGCCGAGTCCTCTTCCCTCGACGAGGCGCAGATGCTTTACCGTCGCCTGGTCCGGGAACATCCGCGCACTATCCGCGCCATCGAAACGCTTCGCGCCCACCGCCAACGAGCCGAGATGGATCGCTACGAGCGTTCAAAGGGCCGCTACTAGAAGTCCTTTCTTGTTGTCTGTACCACCACTCGCACCGCAAAACTGCAAGTTTCACCTTTGCATAGCATATTTGCCGCCTGCAACTCGTTCGCATTTTCCACGACGCTTTCAATGCACACGTACGGGTTCGGTGTGGAGACGTCTTTCAGTACAGAAGCCTGATCTTCTCCTCCTCTCGGATCGCACGGATCATTCGGCGGACTTGCAATACTGTACCGGCGCTTAAACATTTCGCCGACGAGGATGGGGGGTCCTCATCGATGGTCCCTGCGATCGCCCCTTTGCTCATCAGCGCTGCACGCCGGCGCCATGCTCGCACCCTCGCGGATGCCATTTTCCAGCGAATCCCGAGCGGCCTGAAGCCCGATCTGCTCTAAATCTGTCGTCCCTGCTCGCCCGATCATCCCTGCCGGCGCAGTCGACACGCCCAAGCATTTCCGGTCAACCTCGCCGTCCGCATACCCGGTGGATCGCCATACATAGACGACGCTAGTGAATCTGATCCTGCCGCCCACGCCCTAGGACCCTGACAGGACGGCGGCTCTTGAAGCATGCGGACCGCAGAACGCCGACAAACTTGCTCGCTTCTCGGAGGGGGTGCATACCTTTCCTTCCCGCTCCTTTTCTACGAATAGGACCCGTGCTGTCCATCATGCTTCTAAAATGGAGCACGCTCATCGCGCTCATTGTTGCCGCTTCGGCTGCTCCGACTGCTGCTCCTGCTCCGGAACTGAAAGGACTGCTCAAGGCCGACGGATTCACGTCGCAGCAGTGGAGGGATGGCTTCGCCAAAGCACAGGCGCTTGTTGCTAGCCTTAGCTTTGACCAGAAGGTGAGACCGATACGTTCAGACGGCTTCTCGCGACTGCGGCTGACCGCTCTCCTTCCAGCAAAACTTCACGGCCTTGCGCCCCTCCGTCCCGCCCGGCTGCTCTGGCTTGACCTACCCCTTGCCCGAAGCGGGCATAGGTTTCGGTATCTGCTATGCGGATGGTCCCACTGGTATATAGACACTTTCTGTTGCCAAGGTCCTTCCGTTCGTTCATGTTGCTCACGCCTCCCTGTGTGCAGGAATTCAATCGCGATACTCGACGCAGTTCCCCGCCGAGGTCACGACGGCCGCGACCTTTGACCGCGACCTCTTCTACCGTCGAGCCTACGCCGAGGGCGCCGAGTACGCCCGCCTCGGCGCTCAGGTCCCGCTGTCGATTGTCGTCGGTCCGATGGGTCGCTCCGTGTACAACGGACGCAACTGGGAAGGTTTCTCGCCGGATGTTTTCCTTGCGGGCGAGGCAGTCCGCTACACCGTCGAGGCGTTCCAAGAGAACAAAGTGACGGCGCTCGTCAAGCACTTTGTTGGCAGTGAGTCGCACCGTTCGGAAGCCTTCTGACGCAGAGACCATCTGACCACCTCTCCTACAGACGAACAAGAGTACCTGCGCAATGGCGTCCCTACCGGCTACTTGCGCAGCGTTCAGAATCAGACGATCGATTCCATCATCGACGCGGCGACTCTGCGTGAGACGTACATCTCTCCGTTCGCAGAGGCGATCCGAGCAGGCGCAGGCGTCAGTCTTTTGCGAGTTTCCGATTTGATGAGCGTCGAAGGCTGACACGAGGCATGCAGGCCATCATGAACTCGTACAACAAGCTGAACGGCACCTTTGCGGCCGAGAACGGCGACTTGCTTCTCGGTGTGCTCAAAGAAGAGGTGCGTGACACTCTCGTGCATCTTCCGACGTTTGGGAGCGGCACTGACCATTCGTGCGCTTTCTCCAGCTCAACTTCCACGGGTGAGCCGTCATGAGGCAGAAATTTCTCCCCGAAATCGGGTTCGTCTTGGCTGACCCGGACCGAATGACTCGGCAGCTTCGTGCTGACTGACTGGGGCGCGGGTATGTGTCGTGCTCTGTATTATGGCGGGCGAATATCCCTCTTGCTGACCACGACAAAATCGCGCAGGCAAGACGACGCTCGGCTCGGCCCTGAACGGCACCGACGCGATCGGTGGCTTCCCGAACCTTTTCGGAGCATCGCTCGCCGCCGCTATCAAGAACGGCAGCGTCCCGGAAGCTCTCCTCGACGACAAGCTCACGCGGTAAGCGAGGGCCAGACCGAGAAAAGACTCGACAAGCGGACTGACTCGCTTGCCACAGAATCTTGACTCAATACTTTGCGCTGGACCAGTCGTCTCTGCCCAACATTGACTACGACCGCTGGGTCGCAAACAAGACCTCAACCATCGTTGTCCGCGAGGTTGCGGAGGGCGCGATCACTCTCCTCAAGAACTCCAACGTGTCCGGTCTCGGGCTGCCTCTTCAGAACATCCGCGATGTGGCTCGTGAGTCATCCAAGCAGTCGAAGAACATGAGACTCTGAATTGACCACTTCGCTCGCAGTCATCGGCTCGGCCGCCGCTCCGTCCAAGTTCGGCATCCTCAACAACCTCAACATGTTCTGGAACAAGCCGTCGTCGCCGTACTCTGGCGTCGTCACCGATGGCTTCGGGTCCGGGTCTTCGCCCGCTGCTTACATCACCGACCCTCTGACCGGCTTCGTGGCGGCTTCGAAGGAGCAAGACCGACATGTCGCGATTGACGGGTTCTTCTCCGACGACCCGACTGAAGGCATCGTCATTGGCGAGACCGGACCCAGTTCGCCGATCGACACCAAGCTCATGAATGCCGACGCCGCGTTCGTCTTTGTGTCGGCCGTCGCGATGGAGGGCTACGACCGCCCAAACCTCGAGGTGAGTCGCGCCGGTCCGGAAATCTTTTGCCTCCTCGAATCATCGCTAAAGCCAAGTGGCCGATAGCTCTTAAACAACGGAAGCAACCTCATCCAGTACGTCGCCGACCACCACAACAACACCATTGTCGTCCTCGAAGCTCCCGGACCGGTCGACATGGCGCAGTGGAACGCGCACCCGAATGTCACCGCCATCCTCTTCAGCTACTTTGGCGGTCAAGAGATGGGCAGCGCCGTCGCGAACGTCGCGTTTGGCCAAGTAAACCCGAGCGGCAAGCTCCCGTTCACGCTCGCCAAACAGGTCTCGGATTACCCGCTCAACCTTTACAACGGTTCCATCACGCTCGACCCGATCGCCAACTTTACCGAGGGCGAATTTATCGACTACAAGGTGAGTTTGACGCACCACTCTTTTCACTCATTCACTCCGCTCACAGTTCTTCGTTGCAGCACTTTGACGCTGCGGGTGTCGAGCCGCTGTACGAATTTGGCTACGGGCTGTCCTACTCGACGTGAGTCTGATTCAATTCTTCTATGAAAGTGCTCAAGCTGATGTCGAGGCTCCTCCGCCGCAGCTTTGCCGTCTCGGACGTCTCGGCGTGGCCCAAGACTGGACCGTGCCCCGCTCCGGTCCGCGAGACGAACGAGAAGCTCTACATCGACGGCAAGCTCTCGGAGATGGGCGTGTACGACTACGCGGCTACAGTGCAGGCGACCGTGACCAACACCGGCAAGGTCGATGGCGCCGAAGTTGCTCAGGTGAGCTCACCCTGTTTGATTTCCTTCTTTCCCTCCAGTCCTTGCTGACTTGCGTTTGTTTCGTCGTCGATAGCTGTACATCACGTACCCGGACGGTACACCTCGCAAGATGCCGGTCAAGTCGCTCCGCGGTTTCGCCAAGCCGTACTTGAAGGCGGGCGAGTCGCAAACCGTCCAGTTCGAGCTCCGGAACAAGGACCTCGCGTACTGGTCCGCGGTCTACCACGGTTGGGTCGTCCCGCGCGGCGACTTTACATTCCACGTCGGCACCAGCAGTCGCGACCTGCCGCTCCGGGAGACCTTCACTTTCTGAGCAGACTGATATCCCTTCTCCGATTTCTATTCCTCTAGCTCTCGACTCGGCAAAGTCGCCGTTCCCATACCCCGAAGTCATACCCACGAAACTGTAGAGACTCTTCGCGGCTCTTCTCGAAATTCAAACGGTGTGTGTAGTGCTTTATGTACAGGATTCGCGAAAGTTACTCTGCATCGTTCAAAGCGGGCTTCGCTCCGATTCGTCGAAAGCCATCGATAAGACGCCTTGCCGGCGGCGAAGTGCCAAGCCTGGCTGCAAGATGAGCCTAACTTACGCTAGTCTTGCAGAGCTCTCCATGCAGCTGTTCGAAAGAAGCTTGCCTGAGTTCAGATTTCCCAATGCTTCGTACACGTTTGAGAAGGTCGGACGAGTGTCGGCCGAGAAAAGCACCCGAAGTGGGGACTGCGAGCCGACGGCCGCGGCCGGCTCATTCGCATGCATGTTGCGATCCCACTGTTGGCTAACTAGCGCTGTCGTAGGTTGCTCCTCCACGGCGACTGTGAGCTAACTTAGTCCGGGTCGTACCTTCTCCTCCACTCGCAATTGATTGCACTGCTGGCCGATCGATGCGCATCCGTCGTCGGGTGGTCTCCCCACCTCGGAACCCGAGCGGCCGGCGCTGCTGCTGAGGTCGCCGTACGCTCAAGAGACTGCTGTTGCTTCTTCTCCTTTCACACTGGCCAAGATGCGTTCCTTACACTCGATTGCCTGGCTGGCGCTGGTGCCCTACGCCATCGCGGCACCGACTTCTCCTCCTCCCGACAGCGTCGCAGCCAAGGCGTCGGACCCTCCTGCATTCTTCGGAGCTATCTCATCCGACGGCTATACCTCTCAGAAGTGGATCGATGCGCTCGAGAAGGCGAGATCGACGGTCGCTAGCTTGACTTTCGACCAGAAGGTGCGGACTCTCGAGTTCTTACTTTCAAACGGAGTCCTCACTGACTGTTACGGACATCAGATCAACTTTACCGACCTGCGCGAAGGATCCTTGAATGGGTGCTCCGGTTTGACCTTCCCCCTTCCGCAAGCCGACATGGGCGTCGGGTTGTGTATGGCGGACGGACCGACTGGTTTGTTATCAATCCTTCGCCATCGCTTGTCCGGCTCCAGCCGTGAGCTCCCTTTCGAAGACATGGAACTGATCATCTTCGACGACCCTAGGCATCAACTCGAGGTACTCGACCCAGTTCCCCGCCGAAGTCACCGTTGCCGCAGCCTGGGACCGCAGCGTTTTCTACGAGCGCGCGGCCGCCATCAGTGCCGAATACGCCCGCCTCGGCGCTCAGGTCCCGCTCTCCATCGTCGTTGGTCCGATGGGCCGTTCTGTCTATGGTGGTCGCAACTGGGAAGGCTTTTCCCCCGATCCTTTCCTCGCCGGCGAGGCGGTACGCCCAACGGTCGAGGCGTTCCAGAAGAACAAGGTCACCGCGCTCATCAAGCACTTTGTCGGCAGTGAGTCTCAGAGACGTCAATGACAGTGCGGAAGAGTGCGCGTTCTGACGATCCTCTTCTGCTTCCCTCTATCGCTTGCGACTTGTCATCGACCACTTTCTCCCGTGCACATCGTATCGAAACCTTCCCATTTCACCGCCTGCTCGTCACTTCCTCGCACGCGTCTCCCGCCGCACCATAACGCAGACGAACAAGAACGCTTCCGAACGGGAACGGAAATCGGCATCGCCATGAACTTGCCGAACCAGACCGTCGACTCCTTGATCGACGCCGCTACCCTGCGCGAAACCTACACCTACGCATTCGCTGAGGCGATCCGCGCCGGTGCAGGCAGCATGATGTGCGCCTACCAGCAATACAACGGTACCTTTGCGTGCGAATCGGAGGAGCTCCTCGTCGACCTTTTGAAGTCGGAGCTCAACTTCCACGGTGCGTCGCTGACCGATTCTCGAGTGCCTCCCTTGCACTCCTGACTGAGACTATCCTTCATCTTCAGGCTGGGTCTTGACCGACTGGGGCGGCGGTAAGCAACACTCGGAATTCAGCTTTTGCGACGCGCGTACAGGCCGAGCTGACCCTGGCCTTCTCAAAAAGGTCACAACACGACCTCGCTTGCGCTCAACGGCACGGACGCTATCGGCGGCTTCCCCAACCTCTTTGGCGCGGCTTTGGCCGAGGATATTAAGGACGGCACCGTGCCGGAAGCGATGCTCGATGACAAGCTCGTTCGGTAGGCCGGCGCATTTCCTCCGTCGTAAACGGGCGGAGCAGCTCACGGTCTGCTTCCTCTCCAGCATCCTCACGACTTGGTAGGCCTTGGACCAAGTTGAGCTTCCCGACGTCGACTTTGAGCGATACGTCGCCGACCAGACCTCGAAGAACGTCGCCCGCAAGACCCTCGAGAGCGCCATCACGCTTCTGAAGAACTCGAACGACACGGACAAGGGCTTGCCCATCGGGAAACCTCACGATATCGCCTGTGCGTGGTCGTGTTTGTCTAACCACAGAGAACGCAACGAACGCTGACCTTGCCGATCTTGTCCGCATAGTGATCGGTTCTCCCGCCGCCCCGAGTCGCTTCGGCATCCTGAACAACCTGCCGTTCACCTTTAATGTTCCGTGGACGCCGTATCAGGGCGTCCTGAGCGACGGCTTCGGCAGTGGAAGCTCTCCGGCACCCTACGTCGTCGACTCCCTGACCGGCTTCGTCATCCGAGGCCCGCAAGAAGAGCGGCCGATCAACATCGACGGCTACTACTCGGAGTGCGTGTTCATGCATTTGACGGTATAGAGCTCCCCCGCTAACCTCGACGCATACTCCTTCGCAGCGACCCTTGGGAGGGAACCTTCCTTGCCGACGAGAAAAACACTTCCGCCCTCGACATCAAGCTCATGTACGCGTCCAAGGCGTTCGTCTTTGTCGCGGCGGCCGCCAGCGAGAGCTGGGACCGGAAGAACCTCGAGGTATGCATGAAACCTATCCTTTCCGCTTGCGTGACGCGGCTGACCGCTCCCGCCGGCCATGCAGCTGCTGAACAATGGCGGCGACTTGATCAACTACGTCGCGGACCACCACAATGACACGATCGTCTACGTCGAAGCTCCCGGACCCGTCGACATGGAACCGTGGGCATCTCACCCGAACGTGACGGCCATCATGTACGGGTACTTCGGAGGTCAGGAGATGGGCCACGCCATCGCGAACGTGGCCTTTGGCGATGTGAACCCGAGCGGCAAGCTTCCGTTCACGCTCGCGAAGGAGGTCTCGGACTACCCGCTCAACCTCTACAACGGCTCTGTTGCGATCAACCCGGTGGCGAACTTCACCGAAGGCGAATTCATCGATTACAAGGTGAGTCAAGTAACCCTGACGCTGGACCTTGAGCAGCTCTTCACTGACTCGTGTGACTTTTCTCTGCAGTACTTTGACGCTGCGGGCATCGAGCCGCTGTACGAATTCGGCTACGGACTGTCTTACTCGACGTGAGCCTGATTTGACTTTTCTATGAAACTGCTCAAGCTGATGTCAAGGCTTCTCCGCCGCAGCTTTGCCGTCTCGGACGTCTCGGCGTGGCCCAAGACTGGACCTTGCCCCGCTCCGGTTCGCGAGACGAACGAGAAGCTCTACATCGACGGCGAGCTTTCGGGCATGGGCGTTTACGACTACGCGGCGACGGTGCAGGCGACCGTGACTAACACCGGCGACGTCGATGGCGCCGAGGTTGCTCAGGTGAGCTACCAGTGCTCAGCTTCGCTCTCTCGCTCGGCCTTGCTGACCCGCGTTGCTCTGGCCTCAGCTGTACGTCACGTACCCGGACGGCACTCCGCGCAAGATGCCGGTCAAATCGCTCCGCGGCTTCGCCAAGCCGTACTTGAAGGCGGGCGAGTCGCAGACAGTCCAGTTCGAGCTTCGTAACAAGGACCTCGCGTACTGGTCGCCGGACTACCACGGCTGGGTCGTCCCTCGCGGCGACTTTACTTTCCACGTCGGTACTAGCAGCCGTGACCTGCCGATTCAAAAGACCTTCACGTTCTAAAATGCGTCGCCTTCCTTCACGCTCTTTCCTCTCCTTTCCCTGTCTCTCTCGTCGTGTCATTCCCAAGCCCGAAACTCTCCTTTCATACCCCGAATCCTTTTGTAGCGCAGCGCTCCGTCCCACCTTGTCGAGTAGTGTGGAGCGCTACTGTGCCGGACGAAAAAAGCAGTTGTGCATCGCCATCACGGCAGATCGGGCAGTGATCTGAATGCATAACGCGAGATTCCGAGATCTGTGAGGATAATCTTCCGGCGATTGTCGCCACGGACGCAGAGAATCAGCCAGCGCACTTTTCTTTTCGTAAAAATCAAAAGGCTCGGGAGGGAGAGCAAGAGCGATGTTCGACACTTTGCGGCACGAATCACCTTCGATTCCGTTTTTTCAGGCTCAGACATGATATGAATCGGGGCGGCGCGCTACGAAGAGCGAAATGTGCCTAGACGCCGACGGCCCAAGTCCAGTTGAGTCCGCCGTGCTTCTTGAAGCAGTCGACGACGCCCTTTTCGAGCTCGAGCTGCTCGGCTTGCTTCTCGCTCAATCCCTCGCCGGGCGATCGGCCCTGCCGGGACTCGCCACCCTGCCCGTAGATCGAGTGGAAGACCTTCATCGCCTCGTGCACTTCTTCCGGCGTACTGAGTCCGACGACGCTCGGCGTGTCTCGCCCTTCGGTCGCCTCGCGCGGTTTGACACTCGAGAACCCGTACCCGAGCGCGACGTCGGCGAGTTTGCGGCCCTTGCGCTCGCAGAGCTCGACCGCTTCGGCGGTGGCGGTCCGGCAGGCAGGCGAGATCGGGTGCCATTCGGGCGGAGGGGCGCCGCGCAGGACGCCCATCGAGAGAGGCGAGGCGACGAGGATCTGCTTGACGCCGGCTTTGACAAAGAGAGGGTAGAACTCGCGGAGGGTGAGGTTTTGCAGCTGGTGGCGATGGCGGCGGTGGTGGGTAACGTGGCGACGCGGGTCAGCATTCGGGTTCGCGAGTTCCGATTTGCTCAATAAGCATCGACTCACAGTGTGGTGGCAGTAGGACTGCATGATATCGATCGGCTCGAGGTGATGAGCGATCAAGCGGGCAATACGCAGCAAAGTCGGCAGAGGGTATCCTGTCGTTGCGCGGCAGGGATTCAGCACGAACCGACTTGACAGATAAGCAAGGACGAAGGAGTAAGAAAGACTGACCGCTGAAGCCGACTGCGCGGATCTTGCCCTCCTTCTTGAGTTTGAACAGCTCTCCGAACGCCTCGAGGATCTTTTCGTCTCCCGGTCCGCGGATCGTGCCGGCGTCCTTGTCCTCGAGTCCCCACCGGACCAAATCCTCCGGGCGGATCTTGCCCTGCTCGTCGACCGTGAAGCCTTCCTGGCCCGCGCCGCCAATCTGCTCCGAGACAAACTCGACGTCGTGCGCATAGACGCCGTCGAGGTAGTCGGTCTTCATGAGGCGCATGCTGTTCTCGACGCTCTCGCGGGTGCGCGCCGCCGAATAGTCAAAGTCGGCCTTGGTGCGGCCGTAGCGACCGATCTTGGTGATGATCTGGTACGACTCGCGTGGGAACTCGTCGCGGATCTTGTCAAACACGCCTCCGAGGACCTAAGGGGTAAGGAGAGAGTGTCAATTTTGAGATGGTGTTTGCGACTGGGGAAGAAGACTTGCCTGCTCCGAGGTGGTGTAGTACGGGCTGGTGTCGAGGGTGGTGATTCCATAGCGGAAGCAGAGTCGGATCGCCTGCTCCGGAACATCGGACTCGAGCGTCGACGCCGTGTTGTAGTCGTACCCAAAGACGCCTGTAGTCGTGAGCAATCAGTATGAGTTTGCGATCGAGGACGCCAGAGATTCGATGGCGTCGATTTCGGACTGCGGGTGGAGGCGACAGGGTGGGACGTACCTGCTCCGAGCACAAGAGGAGGGAGCACGAGCGGGCCTTCCTCGACACCGCCCTTCTGTGTACATAGGGTCCCCGGGTCAGCTTGGGTGCCGTGCAAGGAGTGGGCGAGGAGATCGACGAGAGCGGAGACTGACGGCGGGCGAGATGCGAGGGTACCGCAAGGTCAAGGCGTCGTTCTCGGACATTCTAGCTTGGTAGTTGGCGGGGGAGAGCAGCGTTTGCACAGGTCTGAGTTTGCCCACGACTAGCAGGCGAGAGAGTGTACAGTAGAGCGAGAGAGAGAAAAGGCGCGAAAATGAAAAGGTCGATAATCGAAGCGGGCCGCGTTCCGCGTCGATCACGCGGAAGCTCGGCCAAGTCGCCGACTCTCGCGGCCGTCACTGAGCCAAAACCGCCAGCCTCTCCATCTCGCCTTCGCGGTACAGGGCACGGTGTATGTGAGTAGCTGAGCGCTATGGAAATGCAGGTTTGACCCGGCGAGCTGACCAAGATGATGCCCGGCAGGGAGAGCTTCCCGAGCGAGTTTCTCGCTCATCACGCACCGCTCTGCTTCGTAGCCGGACTCGCTCCGCCGCTGCAGCCACAAGATGCACGGTCAAACGATCCGTTCGTCATCCTCCAACATGCCCTCAGAAAGGCGCTCGTCCCGAGGACTAGGTTCCCGATCTGGGACAACTCGAGGGGTGCAAACGCAGACTTGCACACAATCATCGTCGACAAGGTGAGCCAGTCAAAGTGCAGGGCCTTTTTGAGACACGGCTGCTCAATGCAGAAACTTCTGCAGAACGTCCGCTTTCCGCCGCTCAAAGCGAGACCGGTTTCCGCCTCGTCCTCGCACCCTCAGCAGCCGGGTCAGTCGGCAGTTGCACCCGCCCCGGTCGCACCTCCGACCTCTGCCTCTGCACTCCACTCGCCCATCTCACCCCTGACTCCGACTTCACCGCTTTATCCGGACGGGTTGATCGCCCCAATCTGGATCCGCAAACACCGCGAACTCGTCCCGGCCGTGTTTGTCCTCGTCCTGCGCCTGTACGAGTTTCCGCCCGGAGTCGGCACATCGGTCGACCCAATCGCGCGAGAGGACCACGAACGCGCCGAGGACGCTCAGCTCGTGACCGAGATCATTGACCGGAAACGGTCCACCCTCGAACGCGGGATCAAACTCGCCGTCGTCCTCCTGTGCTCGCGCGAACTGCTCGACGACCCGCACCTCGACGCGCGGCTGTCCCTGATCCGGCGCCAGTCGGGGCTCGACTCGCGCGCGAGCCTGTTTGTCATCTCGCCCGTGCCGCAGAGCGAAGTGAACCACTTTGTGCACTCGCTTCGACAAGAGCTGCACCCCGCCGCGCTCGATTATTACCGCGAACACGGCCGCCGAGTCAGGAGAAAGCGCGCGAGGATTGTCGTCGCGGGCAGAGGCGCCCTCAGCGAGCAAGGGTGGAACGTCCGCTACGACTACAAGCTCGCCCTGTTTGCAGAGATACGCGGCGAGCTCGAAGTCGCCCTCAAGTCCGTCATGTCCCTTCTCCATCGAGCATCGGAGTTTGCATCACTGACGGTATCAATTTTGCAGGCACTTTGAAGACTGCTACGACAACCTCGTCGAGATGTTTGCGCACCCGGAACTGTTGCCGCCTCGGACCAAGCGCTGGGCCGAAGCCAAAGTTCTCGCCGATTGCGTCTCGTGCAAAGTGCGTGAGATCTGTACAGCTCATTCGAATCCCTATGCTCATTGGAGTTCGCGGGCCTGCAGATCAGCAAGTACTACTTCTACCTGTCGGAACCTGCGCGGGCGGTCGCACAGCTCAATCGAACCGTCGCCCGCTTCCATACCCTCTCGACCGGCTGGCAGATCGGTCAAGACACGTTCGAGTTCTGGTCCTGGCTCTCAAAGCAATACCGCCTCTTTGGCGACCTGGTCTCGATCGCCCTCCGCAACGGCGCCCACCTCCCTTCGCTCCGACCGCCGCCCGCTCCTCGATTGCCCCCGCCGGGCACGTCCTCGACCCTGAGCGGACCTTCTCCCGGACTCGTGCCGCCCAACATCTTGCAGCACGCTGGGCATTACTACTACCTCGCGGCGTTGTGCGCCGTCGAAAGAAGGGAGCGCTACCGCGAGATGGCCCGCGCCCACAAAGAACAAGACGAGCGCGGGGCCTTTTCGGGACAAGTCAATCCCGCGTTCGTGCACGAGGCCAAAGTTGAACATGGCGAGATCATCATCGAGGTGCGCAACGTCCCTCTATGTCGACCTTCCTGAACGCCTCGAGCTGACGTTCTGGATGCTCTGACTCACGTGATTCTCGCACAGCTCTTTACCAAAGCCTACGAGTATTTCAAGGCGCATCGGGCCAAGAACATGACCTACATGGTCGCGCACCAGATCGCCCTCGCTCACCTCGAAGCCGGCAAGCCCGACTTGGCGCTCAAGTCAGTCTTCCTTTCGGCATCCGTCTGTCGGAGAATTTCTGCATTACAGCATGTATGCTGATTTTCCCCCTCCGGTTCGATAGATTCTTGAGCCGCATCACCAAGTCGTACCGCAAGGATCGCTACCCCGTCATCCTGACTGCGATCTTGGAATGCTCGTTCCGAGCTGCGAAAGAAGCGCAAGACTGGGAGGCGGCGATTCGAGCAGGTTTCGAGCTCGCTTCTTCCCGTGCGTTCTCGTCAGCAATGTGCGCGCCCGACTGGCTCTAGAGCTGAATTTCCGTATCCGCAGAATCGGCTCTTACCGCCCATCAGAGACAACAATACGTGTCCGACACGCTTGCGCTCATGCAGGCGAGTGTTGACGATGCATTGACGGAAACGGGTTGATGCTGACATCCAGTGGTGCAGGCACATCCTCCGACAGTTGAGCAAGAGACGATCGCGCTCGATTCCGCCGAGTGCTTGCCTCTTCGTGCGCTTGATCCTTACTGCTTGAGGTATCAGCTCTTGTCATTGACCACTTTGACACATGTAGTCGACCTCTCTGTCGCCTTCTTGCGCCCGAAAGCGTCCATCGCCGAAACTGTCGACTTCCAGCTCGGCCTCTTTGCGCCTGCCGCCTCGTCCACGCAAGACGTCGTCTTTTCTCAACTCGAAGTCCACCTGCAGGGCTCGGAGGCGTCGATCGTCGTCCGGAACGTGACCGATTCGTCAAAATCTGCCGAGCCAAGGCAGATGTATCGTCTCGGGGATGCGGCGAACGGCGAGGAGCGGAGGAGTGCCGACCTGTACTGGAAACCGGGACAGCGCAAGATCTTCAACGGCTGGATCTCTGCGCGCGAAGAGACTGAGCTTAGTGTGGGTGGATGTCGAAACCTGGCAACTCTCGTCGGCTTGACGCTGATTTGTTTTGTCTCGCAGGTGGAGAAGGTCATTCTTTCTGCGAACGTCAACGGCTGGCCCGTACAACTCGTCCTTCGGCCGGTCCGAAACAGCGCGGACGACGTGCGATGGTACTACGGCGCAGGTGAGAGCATGCCGCTGTCGCCGAGCGAAGCCTACACATGCCGGTAAGCTGTTTCCACTCCTCTGTCCGGAACTTGCCCTGACCATTTGCAAATCACTCGGGGATACAGTGTCGTCCGGAGGGACGCCAGGGTACGAGCCGAGACTCGCTCGCAAGCTCCGGCTTACTTGGACGAGCACTTCCCCATCGAGATCGAGGTTACGAACGAGGACGACGTCGAGCTCGACGCCGACCTCGTCGTCTTTTTGCAGCCCGGAGTCGACGGCGCACGTCAGTGGACTCTCCCCACTTTTTTCCCTTTTCTCAAGAGCTGACACAAAGTTTAGACCCTGCAGAAGACTTTGTCGAAGTCGACTCGCTGCGCTCGACATCGCTGCTGGACGGCGTGTCCCTCGGCAGCCTCGCACCGGGATCGACGATCAAGAAGACCCTATACCTCTCCGCCGTCAACGGTATTCCGGGTCCTCGCACAATCGAGATGACCGTCCGGGCGGCGCCGAAGCCGGCAGCCGATGCCGACCTCTCGCTCCTCCCCGCTCCGACCGAATCGACCTGCTCGACGAGTACCGTCGTATCTGCCCCCGTCCAAGCTCGATTCGAACTTCAGGTCTACAGGGGGAGGAGACGCACACCGGTGTCGACAACGGATGAGTGGGTCGACGCCAGTGAGGCGATTCTCTTGTCGACGTTGCAGACGTCGGGACCTTGGGACATCGAGGTCGAGAGCATTTGCCTCAGTGCAGACGTGAGCAGGCTCTTACTTCCTCACTCTAAAAGCCAAGAAGCTGACTCTCTCCACGCAGGCTTGCGAGACAACACGCGTTGTATCTGCCTCTCTCGGATACACGACGAAGGAAGATGCGCCGCTGCAACCGATGGGTGAGGAATTTCTCAGACACTTCGGACACGGCTACTTCTGCAGGTTGACTGACTTTCGAATCCGACAGGTTGGCGTGCCGGGGATAGCTTTAACGCAGTCTTTGCGCTGCAAGTGAGGCCTACTGCTGGGAAAGATGCCGATCCGTTGTTCCTCGAAATCGCCTGGCGAAGGTCAGTACCCTAGTGGCAGCATTAGACCCGCGGATACTGAGCATCGACCACTTGCAGGTCGTCCACGGCGGGACCATACGTCCAGACTCGCTTACGGGTGCAACCACCGAAAGCGATTCCACCGCTTCCGACCACCACCTTGATCGTTCCGCCTTATCTACACGTGCACGAGCAGGCCGACCTCATTTACAGCTTCCACAACCCGACCGCGAGTCCGGTCACGCTTGCGGCGCAACTCGACACGCCAGAAGTGCCGTCGAGTTTCGTGTTTTCGGGACCGCGGCGCGTCGGCGAATTCGTCCTCGGTCCGCAGGAGGAGCGCGAGCTCGTCGTCAGAGTCGTGCCGCTCATGTCTGGACAGTGGGTGCTGCCGAGGATGCGAGTCTGGACGATCGAGCACCCGCCCGCCACTGAAGACCTGCACGGCTACCCGAAACGTAACGCTCCCAAGGTCACCGAGGTGGAGGTAACTCTCGAAGGTGATGCGTTTGTCGAGCCTGATCCTGCTCAGCTCGAGCTCGAAGCAGACTTGCGAACCGCCCGCGGCGAAGGAGACGAGGGGGCACAGGGCCCGCCCAAGCCAATTGGTCGGGCGCCGATCGTCTTAGTTCTCCCATCGTAGAAGCACTCTCCTCTCTTCTCTGAAACGCCGTCAATCGGAAAGAGAGATACTGTGACAACACTGGCAAATCGGTCTACTCGGTCTTGCGCTTCTTGGCGAACCGGCCGCCTTCCGCCTTGCGCTTCTCCGCCCGGCCTTGCTGAGCAAAGAACTCCTGCTTCTCGCGCTTCTCCCGTTCGCCCCGCTTCTCGGCGTCCCTGTTTGAGCCAGAGTGTCAGAACTTGGACCGCCGCATGTATGAAGGCAAATCTTACGCACTTGGCCAGCTTCTTTTGGCGCTCGGCTTTGTGAGCCTGCTTCGATTCTTTGCGCTTCGACTCCTTGTCGCGAGAGATGGCCTGGATCTGCTGCAGCAATGCGAGCGCCTTCTTCTCCTCCGGTTCCATGACGACGGCACGCTTTTGCATATCTGTGGAACGGGTAAAAGATGGTGAGGCTTTGCGACACTGAAGCTGAACGGGGAAAAAAGGCTCACAAGTCTTCTGCTGCTGCGGTGCCTGCATCTTCGGCTTGGAAGCGTACGGGAGCGCAGACTGCAGCTTGCGAGGAACCTTGAGCGTGTTGAATCGGCGAGTCTCGCGGACGATGGGCTGCAGAGACAAAGCTCGTCAGCAAACAGGTAGAGCCTTTTCGCCAACGCCGCCAACCAGAGTACCCACCTTGTACAGCGAGTTGACGTCTTGCGGCGTCTTGAGGTTCTCGGCACGGCGGACCTCGCCGGTCAGACGCATACCCTGCCAAGCCGACTTGTCGCGAAGCAGGAGGTTGCCGACCGGGTTGTAGTACTGACGAGGCTTGATCGAGTACCACGCGCGGAGGAAGACGATGTCGGACATGAGCACCTTGTCCTCGAAGGCGGCACGGTAGCATCCTTCCGGCTTGGCGAGCGCCTTCTTGATCTGACCTCGGATGCCGGAGACGGTCCGGATGTAGGCGCCCTCAAACTTGGCGACTTCGAGCGACGACGAGAACATGTCCTTGATGAACGCCGTGTTCTTGAAGATCTTGTACGGCGCTCCCGTGAGCTTGAGCTTCTTAACGATCTGAGTGGTGCCGTTGATGTCGGTCACGACGCCCGATGCCGAGACGCGGAAAGACGGAGTCTCGCTGCCGAACCGCGTGAAGGCGCAGAAGCCGGTATTGGGTGCCGAGATCGGCCCATAGAACGTCGCGAGACAGTGCATGTGCTCAGGGGTGTACTTGAGCATGCGATTCCGAGTGCCGTCGTCGAGCGAGTAGATCGGAACGGTCTGGAACCGGCGCCATCCGATCGAGAAGATGAGAGGGTCGTTCGTCTTGAGGATCTTGGGGTACCAGCGGTGCTTCTTGATGCGAACCTGCACGTAGCCAAACGACTCTTCGTGCGAGAGCAAGTGTCCGACGATCATCGGGATCCGCGGATTGAAGTTCTCGACGAGCTCGCACGGGACGCCGTGAATCTCGAGGCGGACGTAGGTGCCCGGCCGGTGACCCTCGACGAGCGCGCGGGTCTCGGCATCGTCGTCTGCAAACTCGGCACGAGTTGCCTTGAGCTTGCGCTCCATTTCGGCCTTCTGCTCCGTGTAAAAGTCCATCTTTTCCTCGTCCGAATCGTCGTCGTACTGCGCGTCAAACTTGCGCTTGAGCGCCTCCTTCTTCTCGGCAAGTTCGCGCGCCTTGCGCTCTTCGTCGTCGAGTTCGTCGAGCTCGGGCGGGAACGCAGAGCCGTTCGCGGCACCGTCGGCCGCGCCGCCGCCTTCGAGGTCCTCAAAGTCGCCGCCTTCCTCTTCGTAAGCAGCCTCGCCAGTCGGAGCATCGCCTCCGGTGATGAATAAGTGTCGGATCGAGTCGAGAAACTCGTCGTCTTCCCAGACGCCGAGTTCTGCGACATTCACCGGTCGGCGGAAGACCTCGTCCGCGTCCTCGTTGGACTCGGCCGGGTCCTTCGCGAGGCGGAAGAGGTCGTCGTCCTCATCTTCGTCGAGGTCGCCGGCCTCCCGCCGCGCCTCGGCTTCCTCCTGTGCTGCGACCGTGTCTTGAGTCTCTCCCGCGGCGATCTGCGCCGGCGTAAGCGTCGAATTGTAGATCAAGCGCATCAAGTTGGGTCGTCTCCGCCCGCTCGCCATGCTCGCCGCCGCCCGCGCCGACAGATTGCGCTTCCATTCCGGACCTTGCTCGTCGCTGTCCTCTGCGTCCTCATCGTCGACGTGGTCGCCCTCGTCCTCATCGTCGAAGCCCACCTTCCCACCGTCTTCCTCATCCAGACCGAGGTCGAGGTCCGAATCACTGTCGGCGTAAGCGATTTCCTCCGTCCGGAGGCCGGGCGCAACGTTACTCCCTCGTCGCTTAGTCGCGCCGCGACTTTCAGCCTCGAAGGCGAATCCGTCCCGACCATTCTCCTCTTCGTCCGTGTCAAAGTCGTCCTCGTTCGGTTCCGCGTCTTCGTTCTCCTCATCGCTCGCGTCGTCGTATTCGGCAGGGTCAAAGTCGCCGACGGCATCGTTGAAAGCCGCGCGGCGCTTGCGGCCCGCCGAAGGGCCAGCCTCGGCCTCCAGCTGCTGAGACTGATACTCGGCTGCCGTGAGCGGCTTCGAGTTGCCAAAGATGCGGATCTGGCTCTTGGCGACTCCGTCCGCCAGCGTCGACTCGGCGTCTTGAAGGTCGAGCACCATCTTGACACCTTCGCCGTCCACGTCGTCGTCACCATCCTCTCGCTTCGAAAACGTTCCGCTCGTGTTGATCCAGACGCGCTCTCCGTCCCAAGATACACCCTGACCGGAACCTCCGCTCATCGGAGCGTACGCGACCTTGTTGCTGTCGCCCATCTTGCGACGCTTCTCCGAGTCGGAAGTCGGCAGCGGACACGGGTCGATCAACTCGAGCATGCGCGAGACCTCGAAGGCGTCGACACCGGAACCGGGGATGTGCACTCGAACAGAGTTGTTGGGACCGGGAGGTCGCAGCGGCACGCCACGGAGGTAGCCGAAGATGGCGATGTGCCGGTCGGCTTTCGGGTCCTTGCGGACGACTTCGCGGGACGTCAGGTCCTCGAAGCGATCGGTGAGGAAGTAGGAGTGGGTGTTGCGGAAGGCGAGCGGGCGGAACTTGGCCACGGAGATGAACCTGCGGTGCGGAAAGAGCATCAGTGCCGAGTCTCTTGAGAAAGAGGAGGACTCTGGCAAACTCACCGACTCAGGTTGAGGATCTCTCGATCCGGGTAGCGACCGTTCATGACACCCGAGAGGTAGAACATCTTGGCGCCGTCGTAGACCTCGGTCCAGAACCGCTTCTTGAGACGCTTCTTCTGCGCCTTGAGCGCTGCCGGCGACTTGACGAGGTCGAGGTGGGTCAAGACGGCGATGAGCTTGGGAAGACCGTGCGAAGAGAGTGCAGACAACGCCTCAAAGGTTTCCTGCAAGAGGAACAAGGTGGTCAGACGATCCCGCTGGGTGCGCTGCAAACACTGGAGAGACCTTGAACGCACCATCTCGAATCCGAAACTTCCGTCGATCATCAACAGCACCAAATCCGCCACCTTGGCCGTGTCGATCATGGATCCGAGGTCATTTGGGACCTCGATAAAGGTCAGCCGCCGGCTCTTGCCTGCAAGGAAAGGTAGGTGGCGACTGTTCAGCATGCGATTTTCCCCTTCAATGCCCTGCCCGTCGATCCGGACTCACCGGAAACGATCGTGACCGGCCCCTTGATGTCCACCATCGTGTTCTTGGTATACCTTCGCACGAGGGAGCGGATCAGAGTGGTCTTGCCGACCTGCGGAAAGGTTAACAGAGACGAGGTGAGCTGCAAGACCTGGCGCAAGTCGCTTCGCTCGCAACGTGACGTACTCCCGAGGGTCCCATGACGGCGACGATGACTGGCGGTACATCTCCCTCGACGTTCTTGCCGCCCTGGCCTGCTGTACCGTTGAAAGTGCGGTCGACGGCGGGGACATGAAGCCTGGTCTGGTCCTTTTCGACGTTCCTGCGAGCCTGCTTCTCTGCCCGCCTGAACGAGGCCGAGATGAAAGCCTGTTGCGAGCACTCTGACGGTCAGCCACGNCTTCTCGTGCGGCGTTTTGGCAGCCTTGGCCGGGCGATGAGCCCTGTTGGCCTGCTTGTCGCCGTCCATCGTCGCAGCAACCGACTACACTTGGCAAGGGAGAGCGAGAGCAGCCCGCAGGAAAATGTCGAGTGTGGCGGTGCAAACTCGGTCGAGCTCGCTCGCCTCAACTTTGATTTTCAAACAGCCCGACACGCGCCCACTAGTCTATGCAGTCGGGCATCCTTTCTGGACCGTACGAATGCAAGAGCAGTCAAGAGCACCGGCCGCATGACGGAGAAACTGTTGCAATGAATGATCGCTCTAACCGCCAAGTACATGCTCCCCAACTCCACTCCTTCTGCGATCCATATGCAAGGGCGCCCTCCCTTATCTACGGGCGCTTTTTTGTGTAAATCCAAGACCAGAGAGCGGCGGCGCTGCTTACCACCGGGACGCAGGTGCGCGACCAGCCCGACTGGGCGGGACGTACTTGCCCGGCGCGCCACCCGCAGCGGGCGAACTCGACCGGCTGTCGTCCTTGGCCGGAGGCGTGTTGGCACCAGTGGCAGCCGGAGCGGACTGTGCGTCGGCACGGGGAGTGCTGCGCGGCTGGAGCTGCATGCGCGGTCGCTCGCCACCGGCAGAGGAGCCGTCACCACTGCGCGGCTGCAAGTTGAGACGCGGTCGCTCGCCACCAGCAGCAGCGGACGGGGCGCCGCCCGAGGAGGCGGTACGCGGTTGCAGCGGCAAGCGCGGACGCTCGGTCGACGACGAAGGGGTCGAGGCCGGGCTCGCAGCAGCGTCGCGCTGGGCGCGCCAAGCGGCCGAACCGACCGTCGCGGCCGAGGCCGACGCCGACGGTGCCGCGGGGCGACCCTGGCGACGCGCGAGCGCCTCCTCCTCGCGGCGGTACTGGGCCTGGATCTTCTCCTGGTCGGCCTTGCGCTGGGCGAGGCGCTCCTCGAGGGCCTTCTTGCGGGCCTCCTCGGCCTCGGCGGCCGCCT
>JAMALC010000047.1:0-109719 GCA_023628275.1 Rhodotorula sp. M30-05A-2 | reverse complement strand
ACTTCTTTGGCCTGAGGATGGCCGTAGCCGAGTCGTCGGGCTTGGCTTCGCGGCTGGGATCGTTGGCCATGGTGGCGGACAAGTGGGTTCGAGGAGAAGAGTCTGGCTCGGCGCGGACGACGAGGCGGAGTGGCTGAAGGAGGGGGAGGGACAGACAAGCTATATAGGCTGACTGTCTGTTGCGTGGATTACAGAACCCCTTTCACAGAGTGGGTCGAGTGGGTGGAAGCGAACCTGCTCCACTTGGTCGACTTCGCTCTGAATCGCGGTTGACATCGTTCCACCCTGTTCCACTCTGAATCACTTGCTGGATCAAAGGCTAGCTTCTCTACGAGCCCACCCAAGTATCTGCTACGGCCTCCAGCTTCACGAGGCAGCCAACCTGCAGGACCGCCGCCGACGCACGTCGTCATCCTCTTTTGCCACCGCTCTGCCTCGCTCGCTTTCGATGAGACCGTTCCGGAATATAGGCTCGCAGTCTCTGCCCTGGACCTATCTTCTCGCCCTGCTCTCTCATGCTCGGATCGAAAGGCGGGCGGGCAACCTGGTCGTACGTCGTTGTTGCGCACAAACTTCAGCTTCAGATCGGCCCACGTTGGACGAAAGCGATTCGACGGTCGCCTTCGCCGTGCTATTCCACGCTTCGTCGTATTGCTTGAAGACGATGGGGCCACGAGCGCTCGACTCCGTGCCCGAGGAAACGCAATTTGCCGCTGCCGCTGGACTGCGCGGTAAGACCGGGAAATGGTCGCCATCCCTAACGGGCACGAGATCGTTCGTCGGTTCATTTCACACTTTTGTCTTCTTTGTAAGCCTAGTCTTCGGCAGGGGCCTCGCGGGTCTCGAAGATGCTTGTCAGTTCGGACGGATGGCTTTCAATTTCCGTCCAGGCTGAAAGAATCAAACATCGCTCTCTTCAAACGCTCTGCTGCGGACGTTGAGCGAACCAGCCTCGTGAACGTCACGGGGAGAGTGTTTTTTCCGCAGGAAGAAGCTCGGGGGGCGACCGGGGAGCTCGTCGTCAGGACTTCGCGCAGGAGAGGAGAAACCGCACGGCGGCGGGAAACCAGGCACCTGCAGACACCTCCTTTTCGGCAGCGGGTAGTCCGGAGAGGGGTAAACCTCGCAAGCATTTGGCTGTATCGAGAATCATCCGGCTTTTACGTACCCGAAGACAAGAGTGTCCGTGCAACACCGCGACCCGTGGCTCGATTACCTGCAGTCTCTCCACCAAGCCCATTCGCGTTCCCGCCGATATTTTGGTAGCTGCTCCCGCCAGCTTGTAGCGAGATTCAGTGTGACGGATAAGACAGAGAAGAAACGAAACTGGGTAGCGAGAATGAAGACGAGGGAAGAGAAGGTTTGGCTCTTCGGGTGGCGAATGCAGCAATCTTCGAGTCGCCCCGCCTTTCGCAGTTTCAATCACCGCTACCGAAAAGAGGGGTGGCTCGCGCGCACATGGGACCGTAGTAATTGGCAAAAGATAAAGCAGCGACGAGCTGGGAGGAGGTCCGCCCGTGCCCCTGTCTGGCGGCGAAGTGCGCCATCTCCACACTTCTCTACTGACCGCTACAGCGCGCGGACAAGGAGGAAAGACTCACGTAAGCCGTGCGTCAGAGTCAACGTACCCGCCAAAGGTGTGCGTTCCGGTCGCTGCAGAATCTAGAATTCCGAGCGGCCACCTCGCTGCCATCTCAGGTCGGGTTCCCAGAACAGTTCAAAAGCGATACAGATTGACGAGGAGGACAAGTTCTACAGCGAGTCGATGGCGAATGGAAGCTATACAAAGGCGATGGTTCCAGGTTGGAGCGATGTTGCGCGATCCAAGGGGCGGAGGGGGAAGGGCCAGAATGTTGAGAGTTTCGTTTTTGTTCGGCGACAACAACCGTTAATTGGGGGGAGATCGATTTCGGAGCAGGTACAGAGATAGATGGGCGAACCGGCGGAGGAGAACTGAGTCTTGCGGAATTTGAAAGGCTGGTCGGAAGGGAGGAGGAGCGCGCGATGCTGAAAGAAGGGATAGTGTCTATGCGACGCTTCGAGTCCTGGTGCGGTACCGTGCCTGCACGTCCCGCACGAGGGCATAATCTTCGACCTCGCACGCGCCCGTCCGCAGGCGCTGCGCCAGCTCGTCCAGCTCGGCGTGGCTGACGCGCTGCACGGGAGGTCGGACCGGCGCGAACTCGAGCATGTCGCCGTCGAGCGGGTCGAGGAGGATGTCGATCTCGTCGTCGTCGTCGTCGTCTTCACATAGGTCTTCGTCGTCATTATCATCGTCGTCGTCGTCGCCGCCGCCGCTCATGCGATCGTGGCCGCTGCCTATTGAAGGCGCCAAGTCGGACGTGCGAGACTGCTGCATAACCGCACCGCCGCCGAGTCCGAAGAGGGCATCGCGAGCGGACCTCTCGGTCTCCCACCTTCGCATGCGCTCGACGAACCCTTCCCCCTCTGCGTGCGTCGCATGCCGGAGTTGCTCGAACGCCGCGCGGTGGAGCGACTCGGCTTGCCCGAGCTCGTCAGAAGAGGCGACGACCGGGTCCCCCCACACGGGCGGGAGGGTGTTGCTCTCGGTCAGCATCGGCGAGCAGCCACCGCACGATGAAGAGCGACGCAGGCTCGGCGGTCGCATTGATGACGGAGTCGTCAGGACGAGGGTCGTCCGACCACGCGAAGAGGAGGACGTGGCGGCGGCGGCGAGTAGGCTGGGCGTATAGGGTGGTGGGGGCGAGTGGGGCGAAGAGGAAGTGGACGGGAGCGACGAGTCTCCCGGCGAGTCGGACGCGAACGACGAGTCGTCGAACGAGCCCTTTGACGACGCGAGGGACGCGTTCGAGGACGAGAGAGCGGCATCGGCGTCGTCGTCGGTCGAGGGGTTGCGACTCCTGCTGCTGGTACTGGGCAGGGCAAACTCGCTCGCCGACGTGCAGAACGCGGTTGCGTCGGCGGGAGGTGCCTGGACGGTCGAGGGAGGATACGCTTGCGGAGGTGCCTGGGTGCGGAGGGCAAAGGGGTTCGGGGTGGCCCAGAAGTAGAGGTCCTCCTCGGGCGCTTCAAAGAGCGGCAGGGCTTGCTTGAGCGGCGAATGCGACGCGAGCGGCGACTCCCCACCCTGTTGAAGAAACACACGATCAGCTCGCCTGGAGGGTCGGGTAACCAGTCCGCCGGAAGGGCAGCTAGAACTGACAGTGGTACACCTTGTCCGCTTCATGCGCTTGATGCCCGGTTTGCTCGGGGAGCGGTGATCAGTCCAGAGGGAGGCGGCGGGAGACGAAGGCGAGGCATTCGAGATGACCGACAAGGACGACGAGCGCCTGCGTGTTCGTCCGAGCGGTCTGGATGGGATTGGAGCAGCGACTGCACCCTGCATCAGAGCTGCAGCGGGTGACGGTGTAACACACAAGACAGGCGAGTGGAGTCGAACTCGACGAGGCGAAAGTCGTCATCTCTCGACTACCGCACCGGACCGACGCAGGCTTGGTTTGCTGCCCTGTACGATACCGTCGGAGGAATTGTCTATAGGCTGGATACGCACCTCGAGGCGATCTCGGTGACCTGGAATTCCGGCCGCGGTGAGCCGACCGCTTCCGGTCCTCCAATCTCGCCTCTCTCCGTTGTTGACGCACAGCTGGGGCATACGAGCTCTTTGCTGCTCAAGAGACACGTCTTGGGCGAATTGAACTCTGGCGAATCGGCTCCCAACTCGCTCCCTTTTGAGCGCCGACGCTATCTGCACGACTGCACGCCATAACACACGGTCCGACCTCTGCCGAGCGAGCATATGGACAAGAGATGACGCTCGCACAGACAAAGCTGTCCGATCCGCCAGCACTCGCCAACAACAACAGCAACGATGTCCACGCACGCGGCAACCTACCCGCTGCGCTGCCGTCGCCGCGGACGCCCAGTCCGCCTGCCTATGTCCTCTCGTGGACTCCCAACGTGCCCTGGCGGGCCATCCCGTTACCCCCTGCAAGCGCATTCTTCGGTCAGTCCATCCGTCGTACCCTCTGGATCAGCGGATCCCTTTCCGGCCATTTTCGTCCGTCTTCACCCGCTGACTCTTTTTTCGACAAACTTTCCAGCCGGAGCTCTCGCCGGTGCAGCGTCAAGAACAGTCGTCTCGCCGCTGGAACGACTCAAAATCATCTTGCAAGTCCAAGGAGCCTCGGCCGAGTACAAGGGAGTGTACTCGGGGCTGAAAAAGATGTGGCAGGAAGAAGGGTTCCGAGGTGCGTCTTCCTCCTTTTTCTCGTGGGCATGTCGGGAGGACCGCGGACTCATCTCGCACGATCGACCAACAGGGTACATGCGAGGGAACGGCATCAACGTGCTACGGATAGCGCCGTACTCGGCAGTCCAAGTGAGTTGAAGTGCATGTATCGGGGTCCCGCAGGCTGCTTTTCTGACGCGGACTTGTTGCACAGTTCTCATCCTACGAACTCTTCAAAGGCGTGTTGACTTCAGCCGACGGCACGGTCGACACGCCGCGGCGCTTGTTGGCGGGCTCCCTCGCCGGGATCTGCAGCGTCGTCAGCACTTACCCGCTCGACCTCGTCCGTTCGCGTCTTTCAGTCGAATCTGCCTCGCTCGGAATGCAAGAAGGCCGAAGAGACGGCAAGAGTACCGGAATCGTGGGAATGACATTGTGAGTGGGCCGCAAGATCAGGGCGGGCAGGTTTTCGGGCATTCATTCCATTCTCGTGTGAACGTCGTCTGACTCCGGTTTCTTGCGGACTCGCAGAAAAGTCATGCGAGAAGAAGGCGGCATCAAGGCACTGTACCGAGGACTGTTCGCAACCTCTGCAGGTCCGTCCGATCGTCGTTCCCCGTCTGAGTGCCAGTCCGCCCGCTCAGACTTCCTAATCTCGCAGGCGTCGCTCCCTATGTCGCTTTCAACTTTGCGTCGTACGAACTCCTCAAGATTCAGCTTATCGGGCGAGATCCGGAGCATCACCAGCCCGGCACTTTGGCCAAACTCGTCTGCGGTGCAGTGGCCGGCGCCATCTCGCAAACGGTACGCGTTGCTCTCCCTCTCTCTCTTCATCTGTGACGCCTGATGATGGAACGTATGCTGACGGGTACTGTGCCTCGCAGCTCACATACCCGGCCGACTTGCTGCGAAGACGAATGCAAATGGTCGGGTTGAAGAGTCAAGCGCTCGGTTATGAATATACCGGAGCACTACAGGGTGCGCTCTCCTATCACCGCGCCGCCGAGTGTACTCTTTGACTGACTGTGCTTGACGTTGGCAGCTGTCAAAATCATCTTGCGCACCGAGGGGATCAAGGGTCTGGTGAGTGGCTGCTTTCACTTTCCTTCTCCCTCTCCGCTCAACACGCCGAGCGCTGGAACAAGGACGGGTGACTGACGAGGCTACCGCTCTCTTGCAGTACAAGGGCATCTGGCCCAACCTCCTCAAATGTGCACCCAGTATGGGCACGTCGTTCGCGGTGTACGTCTTCCGCCGCGGACCATGGACCGTCACATTGCGCTTGAAATCGCATGCTCATCCTTTCTTTTCACCCCGGCCGCAGATACGAAGCGTCCAAGGACCTGCTCGACCAGTATTTCGAGGACAAGGTGGATGTCGATGACGAGATTCTCGAGGAGTGAAGAAGACGTTTTCTGGAGCTGTTTTATTCCATGTTGTCTATAGACGCACCGGTCTCATTTGGCAATTATCCTCGCATCTGCATGCCTATACTTTGCGTAATCGTCAATCTCAGTAGAGAACCCATTACATAAGCTCGTCCATCGATCACGCGTACGCTCGATCACGGGAAACTCTCTGGGAAGGATCTTCTTCAAGCTTTCCCGTTCGTCCGCTCGTCCGCTTGTGCGCGCTTTCGCCTTGCAAAAGTGACGGGCTGGTGGCCGACAGGGCTGATCTGCGCCATTCCGCTCCGCTACCCAGACCTATATGCTCCGCCGCCGAACTGCCGTGCTGTGACATCGGGACTCGACGCAGAGTTTGGATGGCGGACAGCGACGACGAGGAGAGGCCGACGCGGCGGATGCAGGAAGCGCTGGGACGACTGGATGACCAGCGGGCAGGGTACGTCCAACCCTGGCACGCTGGGAGCTGAGGCAGAGGCCGGCAGCTTGACTGATCTACGTCCGCCGCCCCCACTCGGAACCCGCCGCTGTGGCTGTGTGGTGCAGGTTCACGACGAGTTCAGGCAGCGTTACTACGACCTCGGCCTTATTGTACGGGCAACCGATCTACCCGACGAGACCACCCCGTCCGGCGCCCAAATCCGCTGGCTCGGCGCTCCTGCCGTCGAAACCGGTCCCGCTGCAGCACATCAGCTCGTGGGACTACGAAGACAGGCTATCGGGATTGACGCATCCGCACGCTTCTCGTGATGGACCGCCACTATCGCGGGGAAGACGACGAAGTCGGCCGCAACTCCTAGCTATGAGCCCGACTCCGTTCGCAGACCCGGCTACGGCCGATCAGCTCGTGAGTCAGATCGGACTTGAGAGCGGCGTTTCGCAGACGCAAAGACGGCTCACTCCCAGAGTGCCACACCCAGAGTCCTCCTCCGACCCCCGAAACGGCAGATATGCACCGGAGAGGCTCGGCAGTCTCGACCTCGTCCGGGCAGTCTCTCCCTCTCACGTATCCGCGCGCTCCGAGCAGCGCGTCAGCATCGCTCAAACGGCGATCCGTCTCGTCGTTTGGTGCGTATACCATCCATACTGTCGGCGACATGAGCATGTCCTCGTCGATGCCGCTCCTCGAACGGGATCGTCGCGGCGTGAGTCGCCCTCACCTCTGCTTGCTTGCCACCCAGCCGGGAACGTTCGGCTAATTGTCCTGAAAGGGCTTTCCCGATTGCCCGAACAGAGCACCGAATCTTTCTATGATAACCTGTCGGCGCTCGGGTGGTCTCCGGGCAGCCGAATCCGAGCGGCTTCGATCGCGACTCCGGCACCGGTGTACCTCGCCGATTATCCGTTCCCAAAGCGGTCGCTATCCCCGGCGCACAGACTGCCCCGGCTACAGGGCAACCCGCTCGCGCCGTTGCGGAAGCGACTTGCTCGTGCTCTCGCAGCCACCGGGAGGGGCCGGCGCTTGCACACCGAAGTTCAGCTTCTCCTCGAACTCGTCGAGGCGCTCGACGCCTGCGTTGCGAGCCTCGCACATCCTCTCGAGGCCGAGGCAGTCCCTCCCGACCGACAGCTGCGAGCGAGCACCTCGATGCTTCCCGTCGCGCCGGCCCAGCTTGCGTCGCCTTCGAGATGGGGTGACGCGCCTGGCCATAGTTCCGCCACGCCCCGGCTCGTCGCGGTCGACGAAGTTCGCCTCTTGGTCCAGGAGCTTGTCGAGCTCATACCGGATGCGCAGCGCTGCCTCCGAGAGGGAGCCTACGGCCCTCTGACGCAAAGCGACGTGACGACCGACGTACTGCTCCAGTCTCTCGAAGACCCGGACCCGACCACCGACGGCGCGTCCTCCTCGCCCGTCACACCGACATCTCCACTGCGGAAGCTCGATTCGTGGCCGGCTCGACTTGCACGCGACTGCCGCGCCCTCCTAGAAGAGGCAGGCCTGCCGAGCACCGCCAGTGGCGCGAACGCCGCCGCGTGGTTACAGTTTGCGGCTGCAGGTCCGCCGGCCGAAGATGGTCAACCAGCCGGTCTGGAACAGGACTCTTCGCAGTTTGCAGGATCTCCGTGACCACTCCGTGACCACTCCGTGACCACTTTCTAGAGGTCTAGAGGAGACTTGTCTCGCTTACTCATCAACCTGGACGAACCGATCGAAGCAGGCGCATGCAATTTTTCTTATTTCTTTTTTCCGCGTTGACAGATCTGAAAGAACGAGGACTGCGAGGCATTGATGGTAAGCAAGCACGCGTCATGCGCTCCCTACGTCAACTTGCCTACGGGCGAACGTACCAAAAAGCCGGGCGTTGCCCGGGCGTGCTCCCAGCTTACAAATGCTCTCTGAGCTCGCTCTTGCTCCTGAACTCGGGACCTCGAGCCGGAGCCAGCAGCCGGATGCTTTGCAATCTCGGGGTCAATCGGGAGGACGGAGGGAAAGGATTTCACATGCTGCAGGAGCCAAGGGACCCAAGATTAAAGGGGGACCGGCCGGATTGCGTCGGCGCAGCCGCGGGCGAAGATCCGTCGAGATGCGGGACACGGCCGCGCACTTTTCGGAGGCTCCACGCGACGATGACATGTATAGACGCGCTCGTTCCCCTTTCCCCTCCCTTCCTCTCCTTTTCTTTGTAATGTACTGGGTCTCTGCCCTTCTCCGCGTGCCGTGACGTTGGCTGTCCAATCAGATGGGCGCTCTGGCTGAACTGCCGGGGTTTGGCCTCCTTGTCTGCACGTCACTGCGGCTGCCGCGCACGAGCGACTCGCGAGGCTAGTCAGACCTCGCCTACGGTCCGTTCTGTGCGCTACAAGGGACCGCACGCGCGCTCAATCGGCCGGCGAGAAGGCTCTTCGTCCGAGGCCGAGAAGCTCGTCGCCCCACGCCGAGTCGCGATCACTTGCGAAAAGCAGGCCGCCGGACGCGTCAGAGGACAGGCCGGGGCACTAGACCAGCCCGTGTATTCTAGACACAAGTAGCTGGCACAGGCGCACGACGGCGTGAGTTGCTGTCCCCCCGCATCGGTCCGTCCGTCCTCGTCGTGACGAGGGGTCGCTGACTTTGAGAGATGGTTGAACGATCGCCTTTCGCGTATAGCGTCCAGTCGCGCTCTCTTCCTTGCAGGAGCCGGGCGAACCGGTCAGGAAGGACGCGTCTGCGCCTCGGCTGAGCGGGACCGCGACGCTAGTCGAGCCGGGTGTTTGGGGAGAGGGCGAATGTTTGGCGGCGGGCAGTATCTCGGGCAAGGCGGTCAGGGAGCCGCAGGCCAGCAGCAGCAGTACTATCAGCAGCAGCAGCAGCAACATCAACAACAACAACAGCAGCAGCAGCAGATGCAAATGCAGATGCAGATGCAGGGGATGCTCGGCGGCGGAGGAGGATCGGCGGCACCTCCCTTCGCAGGCGGTCCAGGAGCACCGATGCCGCCCTTTGCTGCCGGCAGCCAGCCCGTGTCGACGTCGGGCTTGCTGCAACAGCAGCTCGCGCAGCAGGCGGCGGCAGCGCAGAGCTACCAAACCGGCGGTCGTCCGATTCCCTACCCGAACCAGCAGGCGTTCCTGCAGGGCAACTCGGCGGCGGGGTATCCTCAGCCACCGTTTACGCCTCAAAGTCGCCCTCCGAACGCGTACCCGTCACCGACGCCCAATCAGGCGCCGCCGGCCATGACGACCCCGACGCCCAGAAGCGGAACGCAGCCGATGTCGTACCAGGACATACAAGCCGCGCTGCGCGGGGTCAGTTTCCAAGGCATGACGGCAGAGAAGTTTGCCCAGCTCCCGCCGATTCAGCAAGCCGCCATGCGCGAGCTCTTGGTGCGACAAAAAGCGAAGCAGGACTCGCCGCCCGGTCCCGGCGCATCGGCCGCCACTCCTCAGGCTACACCTTTACGAGCCCCGCCCGCCGCAGTCCCTGCTCCGGCGTCGAATCGCTCTCAGTCCGGATCGACCTCGGCGCCCGCGCCTTCCGCCCCGCCGAACGCTCCGCAACTCGCTTTCTTGAAAACGCTCGCCGACTTTTACGCCAAACGAGGGCAGACGTTCGCGGGACCACCTACGGTAGAAGGACGCGTCATCGATTTGGCGCGCATGTTTGCGGCAGTGCAGCAAGGTGGCGGTTCCGCAACCGTGAGCCTTCCTGCTTCATCCGTCCTCAAGTCAACGAATCGTCGCTAAAGCTTTCGACTCGCAGGTCACTGCCAACGGGCGATGGGGCTACGTGGCAAGCAGCCTCGGATTTGCGGCCCCGTCTCCTGACGCGCACCCACAAGAACGGCTCGCGACTCTCGAGCAGGTCAGTTCGGATCCGCGCTTTCCTGCGCGAGACTCGGTCGCGTACGCTGACGTCGCTCGCTGCAGGCCTATCAACGCGCATTGCTGCCCTTTGAGCAGTATTGGCAGCACATTCAGCGAGTTCGCCAGAACGCAGGATCCGGTACCGCAGCCTCTCCGCCCGCAAACGCCATGTCGCCGACGGCGAACGGCGGATCGGTTGCTTCGCCGGCGCCAGCTCCATTCGCAGTCCCGTCACCATCGGCAAACTCGATGGCGAACGGTGGTCAGAAGCAGACGATTCAGGCTCGCCGTATCGAACGCGCGGCGTCGGAAGCGCAGAATCAACTGCAGAATGCGAGTCGGCAGGCACAAGCGCAGGCGCAGGCGCATCAGTCACAACCTTCGGCGTATACACCGGTCAACAACTTCAGTCATGCCTCGGAGGTTGCGAGTGCGACGACACCGACTGCAGTCAGTTCGTCAGGCGCAGCGACTCCGCGGCAGTCGCACTCTAGACCGCGCACGGCAAACTCGACGGGGCCTTCCACGTCCGGAGTGCCGCCACTCCGGAGCGCACAGGAGGGTATCTCAGAATACATCAAGCGTGAGTGCTGCTACACCTCCGAGCCATTGAACCCATGCTCACGATCGTTTCGCGCACAGCCGAGGAGGTCGCCGAGCCGATTGCTTCGACTTCTTCTCTACCTGCCGGCCGCCCGAGCTCGAGCTCCGGGCCCAAAGTCGCCGAGCGCGCGCAATCCGCCGTTCCGCCCCCGAGTGCCGTACCTGAGACGGTCAAGGCTGCTGCGGCACCCGCTCGGCGCAAGCGACGACGGATCGAGTACCGTCCTTACTCGAAAGCGCCCGAAGCTTTCGGAGGGATCGAGCAGGCCGACCAAGTCCTGTCGGCGGCCGAACGTGCACGGCAACCACGACAGCTCGGCGACCTCGGGTTGATCGACATCCACTCGCTCACGATGAGCTTGCGCTGTCGGATCGCGAGCGAAGTCGCGTACGCCCTCAACGCGCTCGCGTTGATCGCGTTGCAGATGGGCGGCGACGCACCGAATACGCCCGGGGTGCAGTTCTTGCTCGAGAAGTGCCCAGAGTTGCTCGAAGAGTTGCTCGACCTGCTCGAAGAGACCGCATTTGGTTACGAAGACGGATCGAGGTCGCTTAGCCGGAACGACGGTGTCGGCACCGCCTCTTCAACCACCGGCGGCGCGCAAGCGTCGCTGGAGGAGGACCTGCGCTCCTACCGGCGTCTCTTCAGGCGAGTCGAAGCCGAGATGGGCGGTCTCGTTCCGTCACCCGAACACCAAGCGACTGCCGTCGACTCACCGGACGAGTTCGGGAACTCGCTGCGGCCAGGACCGACGATCGTGGCGGTCTGCAACCTTCTGCGGAACTTGACCGTCTCGGAACGGAATCTGCGCTTCGCCGCCCAGGAGCCCCGGGTCGCCGAGATCCTGATCCGCGTCGCGTCGTTGCCGATGCGCTTGTCCAGTACCTCGTCCGCTGCGTCGGTCGACTCTCGATACCCCGTCCGATTGTCGGCCGCCGACTTGCTCGTCGTCCGCAAGAACGCCATCGAAATCCTCTCGCACATCGGTCTGGATGTCGCGCTCGACTCTTACTCGCCGTCGATCGCGGCCGGTGCCGTCGACCTCGTCCTGTTCTTCCTCCGCGATGCCGAGTACCACAAAGATCCGTTCTCCTTCGCCGTGTGCCCGACGCTTCCCAGTCTGAACCGGATACCGCAACCCCACGCAAAACTCGGCGCCCAATCTCCCACGGTCTTGCCCTATTTCGGCTTCGGTCTCGCGACGTGCGCGCGGTTGTTCCTGCGGGATGGGAACCGGTCAGCGATCAGCCACCTCATCGAGCCGGACGAGCTCTTCGAGATCTTTGTGTCGCTCGTCGCCCTGCTTCCCATCGCCGAGAAGGATTTCCAAGTCATGACCTTCGAGATGGGCCTCCTCTACATGCACAGCGTCGTCGTCAGCCTGTACAACCTCGCCACGCTCTCTCCGCCATCCGTCAAAGCCCGCCTGCAACGGGATCCGAAGATCACCCGCGCCTTTCTCCGCATGGTCCGCCGCCTCGCCGGCACTCAAGTCACGTACTCGGACGAGGACATCTACCAGCAGATTGCGCATCGCGCCCTCGCCATCTTGCAGCTGCTCGACGGCGGTGGCGACGGCCGCAGCGGCAGCAGCAGCAAAAAAGTCGCGACCGCGGGTACTTCCGATCTGCCTTGGTACGGCCAGTCGATGTCGGGCGTCGACGACGAGGAGTCGGACGACGGGGTCGCGGCGGCTGGATCGGCGACCGCTGCAGCCGACGGAATGACGCTCGATGGCGAAGAAACGGCGGGGGCGGCCTCCGCCCCCGCCTCGTCGAGTCTCAACACGCCCATCTTGGCCGGAGAAGCACGGCAGCTACTCGAGCAGCTTTCGCAAGGCATGATGCCTTTGGTGATCCCTACGCTTCTGGCTCTCGCCTCTGGCTCGAACGGGACCAGGAAACGCCGTTAATCGCACCCTGTACTTGGATTGTGTCTCCCCCCCCCTTTCTTTTTGCGCGGCATTCACGCATTCGATAGATCGATCTCTGCATATACCACCCCTTGCAAATACTCGTTCGCAGATTTTCAGCCTCCCTTGCGCCTTGATCTTGAGAGCCGGACTGCGGGACAAGAGAAGCCGACGCGCCGACCTGCTTCCGCGCGTCGGAGAGGCTTCCCGGGTCAATCGGAGCGGGCCTGTTGTCACCGTACACTACAAGTCGGACTCGTAAGAACACGTGGACTGGACAGGATGGGCAAGACTGCGTTTGTCCACTTTGCCCCGCTGCGCAACTGCCTCGCCAATCTTCCGCTCGCTCTCCACGGTCCGCTCGCTCAACGCGGCATAGTGAGTCTTCGCCCCGCCTCGCACTGTATTCACGGAGCGCTGACGTTCGAATGCACCCTGCAGGCTCCGCAGTCTGTTGCCATCCAGCTCTCGTTCCAACATGAAGGGCGGGCTACTCAAGTCGTCCTCGGCTGGACCGGCCTCCCTGCCTCTGTCGCAGCGCCTACCATGAGCACGAGCAGCCGGTCAGCCGCGACGAACGCTTCCCAAGATCGCGTGGAGATCGATCCGCAGTTCGCAGCCATGCTCAGCCCCGGTCTGCAGGAGGGAACCAAGGTGAGCCAGATTTCCGCAAAAGTGGGGGAGGGAGATATTCCAGAGAGTGACTCTGCTCCCTCAGGTCAACATCGAGATGCTGCGCGACCTGCCTCATGCGACGACAGTGAACGTCACGCCATCGAGCGCGGACGACTGGGAAGTCTTGGTACGTGGCGAGGAACTTTGGGGGGCTGCTTCCCACCAGCTCCGGACTGATCCGGCTGAACTTGGAACAGGAATCAAACGCCGAGTTCGTCGAGATGTACTTGCTCAATCAAGTTCGCACGGTGAAGGAAGGAATGGAGATCGGATGTTGGGTCGGAACGACTCTGATCCGTTTCATGGTCGGTGAGTCCGTTCTGCGAATTCCTCGCGCGTCCGAATGCTGTCTGACCCGCCGCCGCTTCCCAGACTCGACTTCATCTGTCTCTGACTCGCCACTCATGCTGTCCTCGGCGACGGAGCTGATCGTGGCGCCCAAGTCTCGGCATCCGCCCAAAGCGGAGAAAACCTCGACGCACGATCTGTCCGGCCCGCCCGTGCGTCCTGTCGTTACCTCGGCTGCCACGGCCGAATGGGAACAGGCAAAGAAGCGCTTGCTGCGACTTCTGCCCGCCGAAATGGAACCAGTCGAAGCCACCGCAGCAGACCCGATGAAGGACCAGACGGTTTACGTTTCTCGCGGGCTTTACGAGCTCGTCCATCGTGCCTTCCCAGGCGAAACTCGTATGACAATCAGCCATCAACCACGTCCGATGCACAAAACGTCGAATGCGAATCCGACTTCCACGCAGGCAGACAACGCAGGAACAGCGGGCGGGGACGAAGAGCATGCGACGCCAGCACCTGAATCGACAGCGCCGCCGTCGAGACCGATTGCGGAAGTCCGCATTTTGGAAAGCGCAGAGATCCCCGTCGCACATGTATGGGTGCCCGAAACTGTTCGTCGCGAACTCGGTCTCAAGCAGAGCGGCGCATTCGAACTGCTCAAGTAAGCTTACCAGCCTCTCTGCGCCTCCAGAAAATCCGTCACTGATGGTTGAGAATTTGGTGCAGGCTGGGAAGTCCTCTGCCCGCCTCTGCCCGCAGAGCTCGTCAGAAGGAGAAGGACGCTGCGAATGCCGCATCGCCATCTCCATCTTCTGGGACTGCTACTCGATCGTCGCGGGCCAAGGCGGCGTCCGGCTCTCAGTCTTCTCACCGTCTCACTTCGAGCTCGACGAAACCGCCCGAGAACGCGACGTCCTCGTCCAGCGCGATCCAGCCGACAAAGCCGCCGAAGCGAGTTGCGCCACCGCCTTTGGCCGGGATCGATCAACACGTCGCAAAGCTTCATTCCCACGTCAAGACATCCCTTGCCGCGATCGCCTTGACTCCCGCTGGCGTTTCGGGATCTGCGGCGCCCGGTGTCCTCGTCACCGGTTCGAGCGGTGCCGGCAAGACTGCGCTCGTGCAGTCTGTAACAGAAGAGCTCTCCCGTGATCCTCGGGTCCTGACGCGTAAGTCTCTCTTATTACATGCAGAGGAGTAACTGTTCGCTGAACTGTCACACACCGAACAGATACCCTCTACGTTGACTGCGCCAAGCACGCCGATGAACGCATGCCCGCCCTCAAAGGGCGACTGCGCGACTGGTTCGACGAAGCGTGCTGGCATGCTCCTACCGTCCTGGTCCTCGACAATCTCGATCGCATGATTGCTGCTGAAGTCGAGGTACGCGCTCTTGCGTCTTTGCGGCGATTGCCCTGCGCTTACCATTATTGTACACGCACAGCACGCCGACTCTTTCCCAGCGGTTCACCTCGCCAACACGTTCCTGTCTCTTGCGAACGCGGCACTCTCTACGCGACCCATCATTCTCGTCGCGACCGCGCAGGGTACGACGTCTCTTCACCCGCTTCTCTCGTCAACGCACCTCCTCGGTGAAACCGTTTCCTTGCGCGGTCCAGACAAGAGGGCGCGGCGAGATGTACGTCCCCCCTCCCTTCTTCTTCTTGAAGTAACGCCCCCGTGCGTTCAGCTAATCTACTTGTACCCCAGATCCTCCGGGTACTGATCGAAGCGAAATCCGGCAAATCCGAGCTGCAAACCTCGACTACGCTCGACTGTGCCGCCGTCGCCGCCGTCACGGAAGGATACCTCCCCGCGGATCTTCGCGACTTGGTCGACCGAGCAGTGCAGCAATCTGCGATCCGATCCATGGCCGCACCAGCTGCTCCGACTCACCTGACCCTCACGTCCGAGGACTTTACGGCCGCCCAGAAAGGTTTCGTCCCGTTGTCGCTACGAGACGTCAAGCTGCAGAAGAGTGAAGTGCAGTGGGCCGACATTGGCGGTCTCGTCGAGGCGAGGAAGACCCTTCGAGAAACGCTCGAGTGGCCCACCAAGTACGGGGCGATCTTTGCGAGCTGCCCACTACGCTTGCGCTCCGGGTGAGTCGACCTTAGCTATCCGCGCAAATTGAGCTCAACTGCTGATGGCAATTCGCGCCCGTCAGAATCCTTTTGTACGGGTATCCCGGTTGCGGTAAGACGCTGCTCGCGTCGGCCGTCGCGAAGGAATGCGGTCTCAACTTCATCTCGGTCAAGGGACCGGAAATCCTCAACAAGTACATCGGTGCCAGCGAAAAGTCTGTTCGAGACCTCTTCGAGCGGGCGCAAGCTGCCAAGCCTTGCATCCTGTTCTTCGACGAGTTCGACTCTATCGCTCCCAAGCGGTGCGTCTGGAATGCTTGTTTTCCGGCGCGCTGTGCTTCACGTATCTGACTTCCGAATGTGGGTCGACTGGCGCAGAGGTCACGATTCGACCGGTGTCACGGATCGTGTTGTTAACCAGATGCTGACACAAATGGACGGCGCCGAGGGCCTCGACGGTGTCTATGTTCTCGCGGCAACAAGGTGTGTGCCGATGAAAAGCCTCAAGTCGTGCCTCGCATGCCTTGCTGACCAAATCGTGTCGCAGCCGACCCGATCTGATCGATCCGGCGTTGCTTCGACCCGGCCGACTCGACAAGTCGGTCCTGTGCGACATGCCGTCGTTCTCCGACCGCCTCGAGATCATGCAGTCTGCAGCGCGGAAGATCTCGCTCCACTCGTCCGTCAGCCTCGAACCGTACGCGCGCGAGACAGCAGGCTACTCTGGCGCCGATCTTCAAGCTCTCATCTACAACGCGCACCTCGACGCCATCCACGAGACTCTGGCACCGTCCGTCGACGCCGCAGGTCAAGTCACAACGTCGAGTGCTGCGGAAGACAAGGATCTCGAGTACGTGGTCCTCGGCGAAGACAGCGACGGGAAGGTGTTGAGCCGCGCCGAGCGCGCGAGCGTAGACAAGCGGGTCAGTTCTTGCTCGCTGAGAACTATATGGACGCCTTTGGGCTGACACTTGCCCGCACAGCTCGAGCAAATCCTCTCGGCCATGCGTGAGGAGACCAAGTCGGCAAAGGCTAAGAAGGCCAAGGGAACCGCATCTGTTTCTCCGTCGGTGAAGGAACCTGTGGGTCTCGTTTCGTAAAGCCACTTGAGCGAATTGACGTGGCTGACCTCGACCGAGTGCTGCAGACCCACGTGGAGGACCGGCACCTTCGAAAGTCGCTGCAGAGCACTCGCCCGTCGGTACCGGATGAGGAGCTTGCGCGACTGCGGAAAATGTGAGCCGCTACCAACTTTGATGGCATCCGGGCAAGCTTCACGCTTACGAGATCCATCACACAGCTACAACGAGTTTGTTTCGGGACGCAGCGCCAACGGCTTGCCATCGGGTGAAGCGAGCGGAGAAATCGGAGGTAGAGCAAGTCTTATGTAAGGGTCGCGCATGTTGTAAAGATGCAGTCTATCCGCAATTGGACGTTGTCACGATACAACAAAACGTAAAGTAAGAGTACAAATTTCTTCTGCTTGTTACTTCGTCCCTCAGACAATTTCCGGTACGCCGTGATTTGCATTTTGCATCGTTTCGTGAAGTTGCTCGAGGGCCGCTGCCACGGTTGGCTGCACGTAATGTTCTGCACTATATGCGTCAGTACGGAGCGACGAGCGCAATGGAGAAACGAGCCTTACCGCCTCCGCTCTTTTCAATCACGCCGGCCTCACGCAGGCGAGCGAGCACCTTCTGGTGGCACTGGGTCCAGAACACCTGCGAATAGAGCAAGAGCGATCAGCGAAAGGACCTCGGAAGCTGAGCGACTCTGGACGTACGAGAACGCTCCGAAGCGAGTAGGCCTCGACGATCTCGAGCAGGATCACAAGGGCCGACGCGTCGACTTCGTTCACGTCGCTCAGGTCAAAGATGACGACGCTCGCCTCGGCTCGTCGCGGTTCCTCGGCCGGGTGATGTCGACCGTGTCCGTACCGTTCGAGTCGGCGCAAGCGCTCTTTCATGGGTCCCGTGTTGGCGAACGTGAGCGCGACGTCTCGGATCCGCACGATCAAGACGCCGGGGACTTCCTCGCCGAGCGCGGCCAAGAGCCCGTCGTCCGTCTCGTCTTCGTCGAGAGGTTCAAATGTTGCTGTTCCCGGGACCCGGCCGAGGATCTTGATCCGCATGGCGGTCGAATGCTTGATGCAGAGTATCATGGAAAGCGCAACCGAGACGGTGATGCCGACCTGCCAGCAGGGTCGATCAGCGATCGCGATCCGGCTAGATGAGGAGACAATACCGTGAACCGACGTACTTCGACACTGACAAAGAGACTGAGGAAGAACGTCAGGAGCATGAGCGCTCCGTCGGTCCACGCGCCCATCTTCCAGAAGAACATGACGTCCTCGGGCGCCTCCTCGAGGATCGAAAACACGACGACGCAGACGATGGTCGCGAGGATGCACTTGGGCAGTGCACTGAGGAACTGCAGGAGGAAATAGGTGACGAGGAGGACAAAGGTGCCGGTCAAGAGCGAGGTCATCTGGGTCGTGGCCCCCGTGGTGGCGGCGAGTCGAGAGCGCGTGATCGAGCCGTAGCCCATCAAGGAGCCACTGCAGAGCGAGTTGCACAGGTTTGCGAACCCGAGTGCGCACAACTCGCGATTCGGAGAGATCGGGTAGTCGTACTTGGATGCCTGCGAGGATGGGGAGGGGAAGGTTACGAGCCGTCAGGAATGCTGCTCGAGTCGGGTATGAATGTGTGAGAGTAGACTTGCCATATCCTTGGCAGCGACGATCGAGTCGAGGAAGCCGAGAACGGCGATGAGGGTCGACACTCCGAGCGTCTTTGTCGCGTACTTTCGGCCGTCGCCCCATCCCCAGGCCGGCAACTGCACCTTGACGGATCCAGCAGAGACGTGCCCGAGAACAGCGACGCCGGCATGGTTCCAGCGGAAGATGTGCGAGCAGACTGGCGTGCAGGAAGAAGCCTTTAGTGGATCAGCGAATGGATCGCCCACGGAGGTGGGAGTGATTCCTGTAACGAACCGGTCGAGACGACGACGACGAGGAGCACTTGCGGGATATACTTGCAAGCTCGCCACGCGCCGCCTTTACTCGCGACCACCTTTTTGAGCACCCGCATCGAGACGAGCACGACGAGCGCTGCCACGCTGATCAGGAGCGTCAAGCGGTGCGCGTCGCCGAGGTGAGTCGCCAGGTACCGGACTTTTTCGTCAAAGGTCGAAGAGGGCCCGTACTCGGCCGCGAGGCCCGCGTCGAGGCCGAGGATCGGGACGAGCTGGGCCGCAAAGATGGTGACGGCGACGGCGGTCATGAAGCCTCGGAGGAGGGCCTGTTTTGTCAAATTCGGTCAGCCAGCGTCAAGTGAGAGCATGAGAACAAGACTGACTCGTGACAGCACTGCATCGAGGAAGCCGAGACGGAAGAAGCCGAGGCTGCGAGATGGTCACGTCAGATTGTCTGTTCCGAGGACCGGGGAAGGCGAAGAGAGAGAGTGGTCCCCTACATGAACGTGACGAGACCGCTCTGGAACGTGATCAAGGTGACGACGCCGGCGATAAACTTGGCCTTGTCGACTTCGCTCATCTTGCCGTGCGCGTGCTCCTCCTCCTCGAGAAACTTGGCGACCGTGTCGCCGGTCAGCAGCGACAAGGCTGCTTCCGGTCCGACCGAGAGTTGGCGGCAGGTGCCGAGGACCGAGTAGATCATGGCGGGGACGGCGGCGCCGAACAAGCCGCTGACGGGGTTGGCGTGCACGAGGCTGGTCGCGTACGACATGGCCTGCGGCGCGATGACCGAGGTCATGGTGAGGGCGGCGATGACGTCGCCGGCGAACTTTTTAAGCGAGTATTGGGGCAGCCATTGCAGGACCTGCAAGCCAAGGTGTGAGTGTTCGATCCAGCGGAGAAAGAAAGGAGGGACAGAGGGGACGGACCGGGATGTAGTATCGCGCTTTCACGCTCAGGATCTGCCACTGCGTCTTGTCGTCCTCTGGTTGTTCTCGCTTCTGGGCGATGAGTGCCGCCCTCGACAACCTCTCCGGCAAGGACGCGATCGCGACCTCTTGTCGACTCTGCGGCGTGCCGTGGGGCGTCGTCGATCCACTGAGCGTCCCCGTGGCCTCTTCGGCGCCGTTCGCTGCTTGTGCTCCGAGCACGGGCATCGAGCGCGCCTTGCGTTGCTGGGCGTGGGCGAGGAGCGGACTGCGTTCCGTCGCCGTTCCGGATGCGGATGCGGATGCAGCGTCGCCCGCCGGCGAGCGAGTCCGCGGAGTACCAACCATTGGTGCTACTATATACTGCCCTCTGCAAGCCAACTCGTCCTGTGGCAAAGTCGCTGTCGGAACGTGCGTGCACCTTCTCCAGGAGTGACGGAGTCGAGTTGTCGCGTTGGACCCGTTTCGCTTCGGGGCAGACGTAGGCGAGCAGGCAAGCCTTTCGCGAGTGCTTGCTGTCTCTCCACAGTGCGCCCAGTGTCGTGCAGTGCGTACAGCGAGCGTTTCTGCTTGTTCCGAGATTCGGCTCTGACTGCCACGTGGCACGTGATCTGCGCAAGCGGAGGTAACCCAAACTCCGTGGAGAGTGACTGGCCTCGCCGTCGCTGATCGCTTGATTCAGCAGTGTAGGCCAAGTTCAGTACTATGCTTGCTATCCACATTCGTCTCTCACTTTCAAGAGGGCGCAGCCGAGTGCTGCCAAAATATCAGCGCCGGCCAGGTTGGGAGCCAACTCTCGAAGGCTCAACACGACTCCTCGGGCTGCATAGCCACGCCCCAGACGGGCAGACACTTACTCGTATACAGCAATCGGGATCCGACTCGCGCTCGCCCCAGACGCAGCTAGTGGAGAGCTGAGCGCCCGTTCGACTCTCAGCTTTCACCGCCTCGTCTCCCCATCACCGCACTCAGACCCAGGACAGGGCGGCGGCCGCGCCTAGCCGGGCACGAGTGGGGCCATGAGCAAGTCGCCGAAAGCCCTGTTGCCCTCCAGTCTCTCGCTCGCGAGTTTCTCGCGCGCACTCCCCGCCGCCAACGCCGTTCAGAGGCAGTCCGCCTCGATCGCTTCCACCTCGGCCGCCAAACGCGCTGCCACTGCGAATGGACACGCTGTCGACTTGCCGGCGGCGAGTGAGGCTGCCGGTCGCCCGCCGCAATCATCGAGACCCGCCTCGCCCCTCTCGACACAGCCGGCACGGAGATCCACTCACGCCGGCCGGGTCGCCTCGCACCGAGCCGTGTACGCCTCCTCTTCGAGCAGCAGCAGCAGCAGAAGCAGTGCGGGACCGCTTCTCCGACGAGCTCGCTCCGTCGCCGCATCCCCAACGAGCGGACACTACTACCCTTCCTTCACCGACGCGAGCTCGTCAGCTTGCGCCTCGTCGTCGTCCGTCGCCGGGCCTTCGCGCTATTTCCACTCGGCGCACTGCACCCGGCACCAGCAAGCGATCTCACCCGCATCCGGCGGCGGCGGCGGCGGGATCGTGCCTCCGCCTGGATCCGAGCATCACGCGAGCAGCAGCGGCGCATTAGGAGGAGGAGCAGGAGGGCCCAGCGGCGCAGACGGACCCTTTCAGGCCAAGCATCACTCGTCGCTCCCACTCGCGTCGCACGACGGTCCGACGCTCTTGCCCGGTTCCGTCGCGCCAAGTTCCGGCTCCGGCTCGTCTCCGCCGACCGCGCTCGATGCCGCTTCGAGCAGCACCACGCCGGCCTCGGCCTCCCAAACGCACCAGCACCACTCTTCTTCGACGTCGTCAAATGCCATCCCCGCCACACTCTTCTCGCACGCTCCACCCGCTTCGCTCCCGTCGCACGCGCTGCCGGCCTTTTTCGGCTCGGCGCTCAACATCGCCCGCCGCTCGAATCTCGTCTTCAGGAACGGCGCGTACGGCATCCCCAAAGCGGATCACCACCGCGCGAGAGTTTCGGCAAAGGGCAAAGAGAAGGCCATCTCGCTGGCGGAAGCGAGCGACGCCGAACACTACCTCAGCGTCGGGGTCGGCGAGGATGCTGTGCGTCTCTACTCTTACCTGTCTGACGAATCCACCCTGACAGTCTTTCCGCACACAGTACTTCTTGAGACCAGACTCGCTTGGCGTTGCCGACGGGGTCGGGGGTTGGTCCGGTCACGCCGGCGCCAACTCGGCGCGATGGGCACGCAAGTTTATGCACCGTGCGTCCCTTCATTCTCGCTCTCGCTGACTGCGCCTTCACTAAACTCTACTTTGCCCCCGTCCATAGACTGTTCAGCAGAACTGGCGCGCTACGAAAATGTCGACGACGACATGTTTTTGCACTACTACGAGGTCGACCCGGTCGACGTCATGCAGCGCGCATACGAAAAGACTCTCTCCGAGTGTAAAGAAGAGGTGCGTTCTGCCTTTTTCTCCATAGCCGTCGGCTGCCGAGGCGGCGGGAGTCGGGAGAGCTCTTGGAACTCTCGATCGCTGACCGTCGGCATGCCGTTTGTTCGGGTTCCAGGGGACGATCGGCTCCTCGACTGCGCTTCTGGCCATCTTGCGGAACGACGAGCTGCGGTTAGCCAACCTCGGCGATTGCTCGTGCTGCGTGATCCGCGGCGACGAGTACATCTTCCGGACCGAGGAGCAGCAGCACCGGTTCAATTACCCGTTCCAGGCGGGCACGAACGCCAAAGACACGCCGGCCAAGGATGCGCAAAAGTTTGCGATCAAGGTCCGCAAGGACGACATTGTCATCTTGTCGAGTGACGGACTCGTCGACAATGTCTTTTCCGACGATATGCTCGAAGAGGTCCTGAGATTCGTCGGGTCCGCCACCCCTCCTCCGAGCCCTACTTCTTCCACTCCTCCGAACACTGGAGCGAGTGCGCCGCGCTTCTCGCTCCGCCGGTTCTCGCCGCAGGCCGTGTCGGAAGCGTTGTGCCACCGCGCCAAGAGCGTGTACGAGGACCAGCGCGCGGTTGCAAGTCCGTTCCAGCAGCGCGCGATGGAGGAAGGGATCCACTACGCCGGAGGCAAGATTGACGACATCAGCTGCCTCGTCGGCGTCGTCGGCGAACTGGAAGCGAGTCCGGTGAGTCTTCCGTTCTGCTGCCTCCGAGGGTGACCTGACGCTGACCCCGTGGGAGGATGTCTGCAGAATCGCCGCGATGTGACCTGACCCTCTCTCTCGCATGTGCTTTTATGCTATGCCGTCTTTCTTGTCCCTCCTGGACTGTATCATACTCTGTCGCCCCAGCTTTGCCTCGCCTGCTTCTCTCCCTCCTTCTCTCTCCTATATAGACATGGGTACTGATTCACTTCGTTTGTTGTTCTCGTCTCTCTGCAACTTCTCTCTCGCACACTATGGTCTTGGCAGCCCGCTGCACGGTATAAGGCAGCACAGGAGGCAGGCGATTAATAACACTCTGAGGCGAAGTTTGAGGCGGCGAAGGCGGACTTGTCGTTGCCGGCGCCGAGACGGGAACACTTTCTTCCGTCCTCAAGAGGCCGTACTCCGGTAATTCGACATCTCTCTATACGTGGTGGGGCGCCCGAACTCAGAGCTTGCGATGCAGCAGAGCTCGGCAGGCGATATGGCGTCTCCGCCACATTCGGGTCGAAGCCGAAGTGGGGCCTCGGACGTTCCGAACGTCGTCTTGCCGCCGCCGCGTTGCGTCCGTCGTCGACTTTGTCCTCGTGTGCTCACGCCTCCTTCTTCCTCTCTTCTGCTTTCCTCACTTCACTCTGCAAGTCCCGCCTCGCACCCACCCACCACGAGCAGTTCCTAGAATGGCCCCCTCCGTCGACTCGATCGCGACTTCGGTTGCCAACTCCCTCTCGAATGGATTGCACGCCGCCAACGGTGGCGATGTCCACAAGAAGACAGCCGGTGCTGGCTCCCTCCTCCCGACTACCGAGACTACCCAGCTCGACATCGTCGAGCGCATCTTGGCCGACGCTGGCGCAACCGACCAGATCAAACTCGATGGCTACACCCTCTCGCTTGGAGACGTCGTCGGCGCTGCTCGCCGCGGTCGCTCCGTCAAAGTCGCCGACAACCCGCACATCCGCGAGAAGATTGATGCCAGTGTCGAGTTCCTCCGCACTCAGTGAGTCCGGACGTTTTTCTGTCGGACCTCGGAGCCTTCTCAAGGCGCTTGGATCGGACCCACGCTGACCCCTTCCCCCGTATATTCCAGGCTCGACAACAGCGTCTACGGTGTAACAACCGGTTTCGGCGGCTCGGCCGACACGCGGACGGAGGATGCGATCTCGCTCCAGAAGGCGTACGTGCTTTCTTCATGAGCCGTTCCGACACGCCATCTGCCGGATATCCAGCTGACATTCCCATCCCACCACCACAGCCTGCTCGAGCACCAGCTCTGCGGTGTCCTCCCCACCTCGATGGATGGCTTCGCGCTCGGCCGCGGCCTCGAGAACTCGCTCCCGCTTGAGGTCGTCCGAGGCGCGATGACCATCCGTGTCAACTCGCTCACCCGCGGTCACTCGGCGGTCCGCATCGTTGTCCTTGAGGCCCTCACCAATTTCCTCAACCACGGCATTACCCCGATCGTCCCGCTTCGTGGCACCATTTCGGCATCGGGCGACCTGTCCCCCCTCTCTTACATCGCCGCCTCGATCACGGGCCACCCGGACTCGAAGGTCCACGTCGACGGCAAGATCATGTCCGCCCAGGAGGCAATCGCGCTCAAGGGTCTTCAGCCCGTCGTCCTCGGCCCGAAGGAGGGTCTCGGTCTCGTCAACGGCACGGCCGTCTCCGCCTCGATGGCGACTTTGGCTCTCACCGACGCCCACGTCCTCTCGCTCCTCGCGCAGGCGCTCACTGCTCTTACTGTCGAGGCCATGGTCGGACACGCCGGCTCGTTCCACCCGTTCCTGCACGACGTCACGCGCCCTCACCCGACCCAGATCGAGGTGGCGCGCAACATCCGGACTCTTCTCGAGGGCAGCAAGTACGCCGTCCACCACGAGACTGAAGTCAAGGTCAAGGACGACGAGGGCATCCTCAGGCAGGACCGCTACCCGCTCCGCTGCTCGCCGCAGGTCCGTTCTCCCCACCTCTTAGAGTCTTTTCTTCATCTGATTCCGCGCGAAACTGACACCTGCCCTTCTCTGTGCACGCAGTGGCTCGGTCCCCTCGTCAGCGACATGATCCACGCTCACGCTGTCCTCTCGCTCGAGGCTGGTCAGTCGACCACCGACAACCCGCTGATCGACCTCGAGAACAAGATGACCCACCACGGCGGAGCTTTCATGGCGAGCAGCGTCGGAAACACGATGGAGAAGACTCGGTACGTTCGGGAGTTACAGCACCGCTTTTGCACGCGAGATCATGACTGACGCCCAGCGGTCCTCGAAACAGTCTCGCCGTCGCGCTGATGGGCAAGGTCAGCTTTACTCAGCTCACCGAGATGCTCAACGCCGGCATGAACCGGGCTCTTCCGTCCTGCCTCGCGGCCGAGGACCCGTCCCTCTCTTACCACTGCAAGGGTCTCGACATTGCCGCGGCCGCCTACACTTCCGAAGTCAGTCCGACGCCTTGGACTCTTTCCTTCCCTTCTCCGCGAACTCGTGCTGACCTCGAGTACCCTGTCAACAGCTCGGCCACCTTGCCAACCCGGTTTCGACCCACGTCCAGCCGGCCGAGATGGGCAACCAGGCGATCAACTCGCTCGCCCTCATCTCGGCTCGCCGCACCGCCGAGGCGAACGACGTTCTCTCCCTCCTCCTCGCTACTCACCTCTACTGCGTCCTGCAGGCCGTCGACCTCCGGGCGATGGAGTTTGAGCACACCAAGGCGTTCGAGCCGATGGTCACCGAGCTGTTGAAGCAGCACTTCGGCGCGCTCGCGACGGCCGAAGTCGAGGACAAAGTCCGCAAGTCGATTTACAAGCGGTTGCAGCAGAACAACTCGTACGACCTCGAGCAGCGGTGGCACGACACGTTCTCGGTCGCGACCGGTGCCGTCGTCGAGGCGCTCGCCGGTCAGGAGGTGTCGCTCGCGAGCCTGAACGCCTGGAAGGTCGCCTGCGCTGAGAAGGCTATCGCGCTCACGCGCTCCGTCCGCGACTCGTTCTGGGCCGCTCCGTCGTCGTCGTCGCCCGCGCTCAAGTACCTCTCCCCGCGGACGCGCGTCCTGTACTCGTTCGTCCGGGAGGAGGTCGGCGTCAAGGCCCGCCGCGGCGATGTCTACCTCGGCAAGCAGGAGGTCACGATCGGCACCAACGTCAGCCGCATCTACGAGGCGATCAAGAGCGGTCGCATCGCCCCCGTGCTCGTCAAGATGATGGCATAGGAAGGCATTTGCGTCTTCTCCGCTTGCTCGTTCTGGATCGGTGCATCCGTTTTTCCGCGCCCGTGCTTGATACTTCCCTCGGTTAAACGCCTTCGATTTCCATCCTTTCTTGTCCTCGCCGAGACCTGTACTCCTCCCACATATCCTTTGGCCGTAGACCACAATAGTCCGTTATGCATAAAGAAGTGTGCACCTCATTTTTACGCTTCCTCGGCAAAGTTGTCACCGCTTTTCTTCCGGCCCTCCGCGAGCTTTCGGAGTTGCTCGACCTCTCTCCTGGCAATAGGAATCAACATCAAGCGCTACCGAAGAGTCGTCCAATCACGATCCAGCAGGCTGTGTGGCGATTCACAGTTTTTCGATTCTCGGACTTTGATTTTCGCGCGGAACGACGCTCGCTCCTACAGTGCCGCACCGTCGCTACCGGGAGCCGCCCAGATGGGCCTGCTGCGCAAGCTGACCCCGCGGAGACGGTCAGATGCGCGAACCAAGTCGAGCGCAGCTTCGTCGCCGCTCGCCCGCTCGACGACATCGTCTCTGCGGTGAGGTCACCGTTGATGCAACGGTCTAATGCCGAACCTCGGGCTGATGCCGGTCTGTCCGCCAGGTCCACAGCAAGCCCGTCAAGCTCAAAGGCTCTCGACTCTGAGCGTCCTTCGCCAGCGACGCCGCAACGATCGTTCCCCACCCCACCTCACCATCCGGATGCCGTCAAAGAGCTCGATGACGGCGACCTTACTCCAGCAGCTGCGCCGACTTACTTGGAGAGCCGCCATATCGCGACCGATTCCGACGGATCCGAAGGGGAAGACGACAGCGACGGTTATGTGACCGCGTCGGAGGGCGAGGAGGCTCTTGACGACGTCGCTTCTCTCGAAAAGGCCGCTCCGACGCAGGCAGAACCAAACTCGTCACCGACGTCGAAAGATGGACAGGGAGCTGCCATGGTGCCGGGCGCAGCGGCTGCGGCAGTGGCACGGCGACCGCTCGGAAAACCGATGTCGCAGTTGACGGCGGCAGACGTCTCGCTCACCCCGGAGGACATCAAAGAGGACATTCGGATCATCTGGGAGGCGCTGTGAGTGGCGCGCGCGTGCTCAGAGTCGATTCATGCCTGACCTTGCTTGGCCGCCGGCCGGGTAGCCACCTCTTCCTCTCGTCCGAAATGATCGAGGCGGAGCAGATTTGCCTCAGAGGTTTGGACCACCGACTGTACTTCGCCGTCGGGTACTCTCTCATCCAGGCGATCAAGTCGATGGCGACCTTTGAACCCGACGACCTCGAAGACGCGATCCAGTGTTGCCGAAACACGATCCACATCGCCCAACTCTTGCGCAAGCACGACTACGGGATTTTGGCGCGCGTAGGCAGCATTGCAAAGGGATCAGCCTCCGTAGCAAGTGTCCGCTCCATGACCGTCACACAACGGCACGCCGAGCTGGTCTACTCCGAGTGCACTCTGCTGAAGGTATTCAACTCCCCGCTCGAATTGGACAGCTCCGACCGACCGCGAGACTGATCCCCCTTCCCGTCTGCAGGCGGTCCTCTCGATGGCGTACGCAGGCGACTTTATCGCGTTCCTGAAAGAGGCACTGAATATGCGTGCCGCTCACGCCACCTACCGCACCTTAGCGCACTACGTCGAAGCCGCGGACGCGGCGTACGGAGGCGAAGACCCCACGATCGACCAGGACTTTCGCTCGGGCGTCAACCTCGGCAACGGCATGATCAGTCTCATCCTCTCGCTCCTGCCGTCCACGGTGCTCAAGATCGTCGAAGTCTTTGGCTTCTCCGGCGATCGCGAAGCCGCTTTGCGCATGCTCATGAAGCCCGGCGGTTGGAAGGCCGGCGCCGAAAAGCCCGCGATTACCGAAGTTGATCAGGGCATTCGAAGACCGAGTACGTGCTCTCTCCCCCTCTCCTGCTGCCAGCATCGCGAGCCCGAGTGATCTGGAAAAGCGGAGGCTGACAGCATCGCCTCACACAGTTGCGGATCTCGTTCTCTTGATGTACCACCTAGTCATCGCAAACTATTTACCGTAAGTACGCAGGTCAGAGATACTCCGGAGCCAAACCTCACAAATTGCTCATGCTGCAGGGTCGGTGGCGTAGACATCCCGACCGCGTCAAGTATTCTCCGCTACAACCTCGACAAGTATCCGAACGGGTGCGTGCGCGTCTCGGCGACAGCTCATCCTTGCTACAACAGGCTTACTAGTATTCTTGACAGGATCTTTTTCTTGTACTATGCCGGTCGACTCAGATCGACGGAAACGCAGCTAGAAGAGGCGACCACGTGCTTCCGACGCGCAATAGACGCTCAACGAGAATACAAACAGCTCGGCCATATTTGTTATTGGTGCGACGAATCGGAGGAAGCTCCTCGCACAATTCGAGTCCTGACCTCTTTTGAAAACGAACAGGGATCTCGGGCTCGCCGCGCTGGCACAGGGCGACTGGTCGCACGGATATGAATATTTCAACACTCTTGAGACTGAATCGAATTGGTCAAAGGTCGGGTCACGAGCTGTCGGTTCGGAAACGAGAATGCGCATCTCGACTGACTCTCCCGAGGTGATGCCCGCAGGCCATTTACGCGTACAGCAAAGCCGTCATGCTCTACGAGCAAGACATCGACTCGGAAACGGTGTCTGCGTTGATGCGCGAAGTCCCTCGACTCCTCCAGAAGATCGCCGGCAAGTCGATCCCGCTCGAAAAGTTTGTCTCGCGGCGCGCGCGCAAGTTTGTCGCGCAGGGGAACCGGCTCCTCCTCGCCGGGCTCGACCTCGCCTACGTCCTGAACTGCTTCCTCCTCGCGCCCGGGTTCGTCCTCCATGACGTGCACCTGAAACAAGTGGAGGAAGCGTTGGCGGAGCTCGAACGCGTTGCTGATCCGAGCGAGTATGGCCAAAACGGCGACGAGTACTGGGACGGTAGGCCTCCCTCGCTTTGCTTGCCATTGACGCGACCTACGTTCTCGACGAATCGCTGATTCCGAGACTACACAGACTTCTGCCTGGCGCACATGCTGCGCGGGGTCATCTTGCGAGTCATGGCCCACCCGGAGCCGTACGTAAAGCAGCGACCCGCACAGCCGCCCATCCCGATCGCAGAAGCAGATGCAGAAGCCCTCCGCTCTTTCGAGTATGTCCACTCTCCACGATCTTCGCCCTGCGCCTCGCGAGCTGATGCTGTTCCTTTCCGCTCGGGCAGATTGGTTCTGCGCCACGGAAAAGACATCCAGCACGACCACCACCTCGTTTGGTTTACCCGTACGTTCGGGAGCTCCGTGCGTTCTCCTGCGCTCGAGACTCTCAACGCTCACATGGTTTGACACGCTCAGACTACGAACTCGGCCGCCTCTACCATGCGCAAGGACTCTGGAAACGAGCGCGCGACGAGTACGACCTCGTCCTCACCGGCAAGCACCTCGAGACGAGCACCAAGAAGGGCAAGGGCAAGGTGTCTCTGCAGGTGAGCTCTCGTCCTCGCTGATACGAAACGTTGGATAGAGCTCGCCTCGAGGGAGACTGAGACGACTTTGAAAACCACGCAGAACATGGCCGTGCTACGCAGTAACGCAGGATTGCAGCTGCTGCGCGAGCAAGGTCACTACTGAGCCGACTCGTGTTTAGACGAGGGTTGTGCTCTCTCTCCCGCGCTAGCCGCGCGAAGACTCTCGCCACCGTGACCTGGTCCGGAATCCCCCGACGTGCTCACGACCCGCTGTTGTTGTGATTCTAGTTGCCTGCATTCAGTATGCGCATTCCTAGACTGGTCGACTGCGAGTGCGACGAGAGCGGACCTGCCCGAAGAAAGGAGTCAGGTCGAGCCCGGGGCCCTGCGAACCTCTTGGGTTCCCTCACCTCTGGTCACACTTCCCAACCCTCCTTGTAAGGCCGGTCGCGGTGCTACTAGCTCTACTGATACTGTACTGACTCCCTACGGCCACCCCCGCTCCCCGCGCGCGCGCCTGTTCAGTCGTCATGTTTGCCGCTGCCCGTGTCGGTCTCCGCTCCGCTGCCCCCGTCGCTCGTCGCAACGCCTCGACCCAGGCTGGCGCGAACGTCAAGAAGACGTGCGTTCATCCTACCTTTGACTGTTGACTGTGGTGTGCGCCGCTGGAGCTGACACTGACGCCACCGCTTCTTGCCACCCACCCACCGACCCCCAATTCCCCTGGGCACGCCAATCTCTCCTTCGCTTGTTGATCCCTTCGCAGGCTCTGGCAGACGTGGTACGAGCCGGCCGCCCTCCCCATCTTTGCCGTTGTCGGAACCGGTGAGTCGTCTCCCCCTTCGAGTCCTATATCCGCCCCGCCCAGATCGCCGGTCGGTGTTCCGTCATCGGCGAGCTCTCACCGAGGCACCCCTCTCGTCGTCAAGCGAACGGAGGGCTTCACCGCCGTCCACTATCCAGTCAAAGTGCTCCAAGATTACACTTACTGACTCGTACGTGCGTCGTGCCTGCCCGCTCAGCCTGCTTCGGTGCGGGTTGGTACCTGACCCGTCTCGCTCGTCACGGTGGTACGTCCGCTCCCGGTGCGCTTCAGTCTCGCTTCTTACATGCTGACTGATCGCTCTCATCACGCAGACGTTATCTGGGGTGAGTTTGGCCTTTCAGGTTTCACAAAACGCCGAGTTCTCGCGGGTTCACCTTGCACTACATTCGTTCCTCTCGTGCTGACAACCTGTCTGCCTTGCTCCGGGTCATGTAGACCGACACAACAACCCGACTGTGAGTTTTGAAGATGGCATCGGCCGTAAGGAACGACGACGCGCTGACTCTTGTCACCATCTCGCACAGCCCTGGAACAACATCGAGCAGGGCACCCTTACCAAGATGTACACGACCCAGCCGGAAGCCTTCGACAAGGTGTACAAGCGTGAGCGCCTTTAAGCCGCTCTCTGCTTGTATACGCTTGTAGAGTAGACGGCCTGGTGTCGGATTGTAGATTCTTCAGAGGAGGGCGCTTTTTTTCATTTTCAAGTGGCGGGCAGCGGTTATGCATAGACTTATACACCATACTTTTTCCTCTGTGGCCCCTTTGCTCAGTTCGCTACTGGTTGTATGCTCGAGGTCGATCGGAAGTCCGACGCGGATGCGCGTTCCTGTTCGCTCACTTGTACGTCAACATCCACCGGCACCGCTCCAAGCTGGAGCTGCTCACGGGAGACGGGTCTCTGCCTGGGCATGGACTGGCCGAGACTTCGACGCGGTTAGGTCTGCACGAGGCGCAAGCGACGATGGCACGTCCTCTCGAGACGGAAGTTGAGTCGGCGGCTGCTGCTGCTGCTGCTGCTCGCGCCAAGCTGGCTGCGGCCCTACTCGGTGAGATAGAAACGCGATTTGAATAGATTGCGACGACTTCCGCGGCTGACGCGCCCCGCCGTGCAGGTCATGACCTCTCGACCGACCCGCTCGCCAACCCTTTCCTGCCGATCCACACTTCGGCCGTCCTGCAACCCGTACAACACCTCTTGCGCGAAGCCGACCGAGCCAAGGAAGACGCGGATGTTCCTGTAGAGGCTCTGGCAGTCGAAGGGGAGGACATGCGGGACTCCGAGGCGGTCGACACCGTCTTTGCAGAGGGCGGCATCGAATTCCGCCGACGCCCGAGCTACTCGAACGCAGCGACGTGGAGCGCTGCCGTCTCGACCAATCCGAGCTTGCACAACTTGGATTTGACGACGGGCGAAGAAGAGCGTCTAGCGGACGAGTGGGGACTGAGCGAAGCACTCTCGAGGGCGGCGTCGGTTTCCTCAGCGGCTTCACCAGGCGAGCAGGACGGATCGAAGCGGTCCCTGGAGCGCCGACTCTCTGTTGCGAGCGACGCTGCACTCCTCAGCCAGCGCAAGGATGACGATCTGACGGGGTCCGGCGCCGCAAACGAAGACGACCTCGAAATCCTCGAGACTCGCTCCGAGCCCGCTCTGTCGCGACGGATGACCATCACCTTTGCCGACGAAGTTCTCGGTAACCTCGAACAGCGCCTCCAGGCTGCCGCGACTCGAGCTGTACTCGTCCGCGCGACTACAACCGATCAGGACGACAACGGCTACGTCTCGGACGGGCCGCGCCTCAAGATCCTCGAGCGGACTCCGTCGCAGAGGCGGCGCGAACGTCGTCCGCACAGCTCGGCGGTACTTCAATCCTTACCGAGTCTCCATGATATTGCGGGAGATGGCTCGGTAGAGGAATGGACGTCTGGAGCAGGCGGCCGCGGCGGGATCGCCAGTCGTGACTCGCTGTTCCGGGGCGCTCAAGCGACTCGCCGACAGAGCACGGCGGCTAGCTCATTTCATTCAGACGGACTTCAACTTTCGAGGCCGACCTCATCGATCGACCAGTATGGAGTCAGTACACGCCCGCCGACTCGCCTTTCGCTTCTCGCGATGGCGGGTACGACGTCCTCACCCACGGCGGAAGACGGACCGGCAGGTCCCTCTCGCTCACCAGAGAGCGCCCGCGACTTGTATGCACGGCCGAAGAGTGCCATGTCGGTCTACACGTCGCGGTTCGACCCGGCAGTCATGGCTGCGCAGCGCGCCGAGCTCGTCAAAGATCGCCCCAAGTTTGTCGACCCTGACGCGGGCAAGCCGCCCCGGGTCGTGCTCATGCCGGCGCCTCTCGCCGGGCAGCCTGTGCTTCCAGTGCAGCCCCCGCGACCAGAGGGACCCGAGCCACTCCCTGACGACGCCGACTCTTCGGTCTTTGAGGATGACGTCGACGAAGACGGGGAGGAGGTTCCGCCGGGGTTACAGGAGCCGAAACGACCTGCGGGCGCGCTCTATGGGCGGTCGTTACTCGACGTCATGGCGGAACGGAAGGCCCTGCTCAAGGGACAGCAGCGGGCTTACGTGCCGGGCAGCGATGGTCGGCGGCAGATGTTTGACGTGCACGGGACGACCGCGCAGCAGCATCCTGTCAATGATGAAGGTGCGCCGATGCCGGCAGAAGCGCACGAAGCCGACTTTGACGGTACTCTTTCGGAGGATGTGCCTCGGCGGCGCACAGGCGCAGCGAGGCCGGCGCTGGTCGACCGCAAAGCCGCCGGTCAATCGATCTTTGGTCCCGACATGGTTTACCAGCGCGAGCTCGCCATCGCGAAAGAGCTCGAAGCGATCGAGCGGCAAGAGCGTGAGGCGCACGAGCAGCTCGAGGCGCTGAAACGGGACGAGGCCGAACAGCGTAAAGTCCGGAACAAGCTGAGGAAAGGAGCGGCGAAGAAGCGCAAGGGTGCTTCAACTCGGAGGGCAGAAGCTGCGGCTGTCGAGCCCGTCGCGGCGGAGGAGGCTGCCGCTCCGACCAAGTGGATTGGACCTGTCGATCTCGCTCGGGTAGACGCTCGTGACGACCCGCCCCCGGAACAAGGTGAGCGCGCACTCATGTTTTGCTCGGACACAGTGTCGACATTTGTCAAGCCAGAGAGCTCATATTGATCGCACTGTTGCAGCTCAAATCCAACTTCATGAAGCCCCCGAGTCGCGGCAATCCATCGCGCCTTCACTTTCGGTACCGCGCATCCTTGCGAACGGAATCTCGGCATCTACGAGCGACTGGTTCCAAACCCCGGATGATCGCGCCGAGGTTGGACGAACCGCCTTTGTCGACGAGGATGATGCGGCGGACGGCTATCAGCCTCGGCCGCTCAGCTCGCTCACGGCGTATGGGGCACGACAAGCCCGCCCACTCCGGCGCGCTTTTTCCTTCGGCTCAGACGGCGCATCGACGTTTGCGAGAGGCGAGGACGAAGAGGTCCGTCGTCGTCGCTTGACTTGTCTTCTCCGTCGAGGAAAATGCTGACGGCCACGATCGATCGCAGAACGGTTCCCCCGCCCGAAGGCTCCCCTTTCCCGGTGAAGCGAGCTCGCTCGGTCACGGCGCCGCCAGTGTGGCAGACACTGAAGATGACCGGCCTCTCGGTCACCGCTTCCTCCTCCCCGACGGCACCGTCGCCCTTCCTGCCGACGTCGAAGACGCCGACTCTGAAGACGAAGAGCCGCTCGGCAAACGCTTCTCTCGCATGTCTTTGCCACATATCACGGCAGGTCCGTTGCTGCAAGTCCCCGCCGAAGACGAGGGCGAGCCCTCCGAGGCGGACGGCATCCGCCTCGTCGACAGCGAGGACGGCTCGAACGACGCGCTCCGCCACCGCTTCACCCACACATCGACTCTGGACGAGGACGAGGACGAGGACGAGAAGCCGCTCGGCGCGCGGTTCTCGACGATGATCGCCAATGCTGATGAGGTGCCACTCGCGCTTCATCGGCTGAGCCTCGCGCCACAGATAATATCGGCCGCCGCTGTCCCGACAGCTACCTTGCGACCGGTCGACGACGATGGCAAATCTATCGTTACCGACTCGGACGATGCGCCTCTTGGTCTTCGAACTGGCGCCGCTCAGACGGGGCCGCAAGGCTTTTACCCCGACGGCATGCCCCTCCCGTCGTCAGTGATGATGATGCCCGCACCCCATATCTATCCCGGAGCTATGTCGTACCCGAGCCTGCCCATGCCACCACCGCCGCTGCCATTCTACTCGACGCCGTCGGCACCGTTCTTCCCGGGCTCGATGCCTCTGGGCCAATTCCCAGTCCATGCTCCGCCCCTCGGTCCTCCCCCGCCACCGCCGCCGCCCATGCAGTTCGCTGTTGCCGAAATGCAGATGCAGGCGGCGCTGCAGACCTCGCAAGCTGCGGCGACTTTCGGTGGTGCGGGCGCCTCGATCGACCGGTGGCGAAAAAGTGTACAACCGTGATCCCACAGACACTCGATTCTTTCTCTCGTCCCTTGTTGCCATTACCTTTTCTTCAGCAAATCGCGCGTTACATGCATACGAACTACTGTAGATTATGTCGTTTTTTCGTCACGTGCTCGCTTATCTTGAACTGCACCACGCGGACTCGTCTTGTTCGCTGTTCTTCCCAGCGCCCACCTGACCGCTATGGTGCGACTCTGCAGCTCGCTGGCGTTGCTGAGCGCTTGTGTCCTGCCATTCGCCCACGCTGGACCGTTTGAGGTGCTGTCCTCGACGACTGATAGCCTCGCTCGCTTCGGACTCAGCAAAGTGCTCCGACTGAACGAGACGCAGATTGATCGCGTGCTCAAAACTGAAGTCGCGCCCTTGGAACCGCACCCGTATGCAGGTACGCTTTGCTGTCCGCGCAGCCCGTACTAAGGCGAGAAGGGACGCTGACTCTTTCCTCCGAGGTGGGGGCGACCGGGCAGTCGACTTGACGGACGACAACTACGAGACTGTCCTCGCCACGGGGACGACGGACAACCCGTTCGCACCGACATTGCCAGAGGATGACGTCTGGGTCATCACCGTCTTTGGCCCCGATCCGTCAGTCCACTTTCGCCTGGACGAAGTGAGCGCATTCCCGTCTGTTGAACCCAATTGACAGTCCCGTTTCCTGAGCGTACAGAGTCTCCAAACCTTTCTTGGAGGGCATGAACAACGTGTCCCTCCGCCACTCGCACCAAGCTGGAGGATCGCTGCCGGCCAAGATGCACTTTGCCCGACTCAACTACGCCAGCGAGACGGTGCTGCCAACTCGCCTTTGGGTCTGGAGGTGAGCATTTGCCTTCCTGCCTTCAAGGCGGTAGACCGTACTGACTGGCTCACCCCTAGGACGCCGACGATTGTGATCGGCACCGACCGCATGCGAACGATCCGGTTCCTCAAGCCCGGTCATGTCCTGCCGCAAGAAGAGTCGCTCGTCGAACTACTCAGCAAACCCCACGTCTGGCAGCAGCTGCACCCCTGGTCGGGAGTTCTGGCTCCCGGCGGCCGATTGTGAGTCCTCGCCGCCGGCGCCCCTCGCCACTCGCGCGACGAGAAAACGCACCTCTTCCCGGCCTAACCCTGCCGGCCTTGACTTCGGCAGCGAACCGCAACTCGCGCGCGCCTCCAAGATCTGGGCCAAGATTCACAGCACGTCTGCCAAGTTGCCGAGTTTCGTCCTCCTCGCCCTCTCCGGCTTCATCATGAATTTCGTTGTGGCCTGGGTGCGTGGCTTGCCGCTCCCGTTTCCACACCACGCTCGCAGTCGCGCGACAGAGGCTGACTCGCTATTCCGGACTGCAGTTCCACAAGGATGATGCCAAGCTGCAGGCAGAATTCAAAGCCCGGACGGCTGCTTCGGCGAAGGAGGCAGAACCCGCGTGAGTGTCGTTTCACCTGAAGCAGTCTCGAGATTTTCCAAACTTACAAGGAGGGCAACAACAGTGCCTCCAATCAACCGACGGCCGTCAAAGCCAAGACGACTGCTACGCCAACGAAAAAGAGCGCGACGAAGCGCAAGTGATGCACGGAGCGGGCGCGAGGAGGGGTTTGACAGGGTTTTGCCCGGGGCGAAGGAAAGGGTAATGATGGGCATCGTATTATTGGGCAAATGTAACACATCATTCGCAAGCGACTCGGAGTCCATGGATATGCACCGAAGAAATGTTTTCTGCGTGATCTGCCGAGCGACGGAGAGCGGCAGATCGCAGATCCGCGTGACAGCCCCTTTCGACTCTACTTCGCTCTCCGTTGACCGTCTCCGAGTGCTCTGCCTGCTTCTGTACAGTCAAGTTGGACCTACGCGTGCTCTCTGCACGTCTCCCCGGAGGTAGAACGGCTCAAAGATGGCGAGTTGGGTCGCAAAGGTACGTCGAACGAGTGCTTGCCGACCTGCACCGCTGCGCTGACGGAGAGCGAGGGCGCATGCGCAGGCCGTCCAGTACTACAAGGACATCAACCCTGCGACCCTCACCGGCGCGATCGATGTCATTGTCGTCGAGCGCCCCACCGAGTCGGGTCAAGGCGTCGAACTCGCTTGCTCGCCCTTTCACGTCCGGTTCGGCAAGCTGAGCGTACTCAGGCCAGTCGACAAGAAGGTGAGCGGCTCTCGCCGTGCCCAGCGCGATCCCTCGAGTCGCCCCTCCCTGACCCGACCTATTTCCGGCGCAGGTGCGGATCACCGTCAACGATGAGCGCATCCCGTTTCACATGAAGGTCGGCGAGACGGGAGAGGCCTTTTTCGTCTTTGAGACCGAGGACGATGTCCCGGCAGATATGCAAACCAGTCCGCTCGCCGGCCCCCTCTCGGACGACGGACGCAGCGATGCAGGGGTCAGTTTTCGTCTTTTTTTCGCAGTTCTCGTTAGGGGACTACCGGCTGACCTCCTCTCGCGTGCTCCAGGAACCCGAGCCACTCGACCTTGATGCGCCAGCCATGGATGTGGACAAGGGTGAAGACGATGCGGCGGCGATCGAGGAACTCCCGCGGGAACAGGATGCCGACGAAGACGGTAAGATCCGCGTCCGCTATTCTTCCATTAAACGATTTCGAAGCTCACCACCTCAGGTTGTCCCGCAGCTCCAAAGACTCCTATCCCTTCAGAACCGGCCCCTCTCAGCCCGCCGCCGGCAACATCGTTCGCCAATGCCTCGCCGACTGCCACCTTGCGATCCTTCCCAAGTCCCCCGTTTGCCGCCGGACCGGCTGCTTCACCTCGAGCTCGCTCCGAATCGCCCACACCGCTCGAGTCGTCGAAAACCGAGACGAGCGGTGCCTTCGCTGCGTCGAAGCGCGAGACAGTGTTGGGTCGGCACGTGCCGTCCCCGGTCTCGAACGCGGCCGCCCAATTGGCCGCGACGGGAGCCGCCGCGCTCCGGAAACCAGCGCAAGAGATACAGGATGCGAGGCTCAAGCACAAGTTCCGAGACGATGCTAGCAGCTCTCGGCAATCTCGCGCAGGGTCGGAACACAACCTCAAAGGCGAGGGTGCCGACGTCGGGCAGCCAGACGACGACCTTCGCAAGAGGCTCGCAGGCGCTTCACTCGATGACACACAGGAGACGGGCGACGCTGTCATCGATGCCGCTCGGAGAAAGAACGCCGATCTCAAGACGGTTCTCGGCGGAAAGGACGGGATCGGACACGCCGTCGCCGCCGACGGAACCATCGCGCGCGACAAGAGCTTTTCTCTCGAGCACTACCCGACTGGAGAACTTCACCTCGATGCCGATCAGATCTTGCGGGATGCGCGGGGCGACCGCGGCAACGCGGCGCCGGAAGATACCGGCGGTCTCATGCTGGACATGAGCGGTTACAAAGTTGAGGACGAGAAGGACGAGATCAAAGCCAAGTCGAAGCGGGCAGAACAGGAGCTCGAGGGCGAGGTGTCGCGGATGGGCATCGACGACAGTACGTCCCGGACCAAGCGCTTTAGCCGTGCGCTTCTACACCGTTCCGACTGACGATGACTTTGCCTGTCTTGCAGAGGCCGAAAAGGAAATTATCGCTTTCACGCAAGCACTCCTGCAATCGACAGATCCGACTACTCTCGGCAGCTTCTTTGACGGGACGGACGAGCTGTCCCGCGCTGCGACGCCGATCCCTACGCTCGACCTCGCCGACGGCGCTCACGAACCCGCCTCTGACAACCGTCGTCCTCGCACCGAGTCTATGCGGAGCGAACGCGCAACTTCGCCTGGTCGGCCAGTCTCGATCTCCGATCTGCAGTCCCTCCATGCCGAGGCGGAAGGAACACCCGCGCCGGACGACGGCGTCTATCAAGCGACGCCGATGCAGTTCTCGCTCAAATCGGGAGGAACTGTCTTTGTCTTTGAGCTCAGCTTGTGTGGCAGCGAAGGCTTGGAGCACCTTGACAAGGTAACATTTTCACCGCCGAGGGTTTTGAAACGCCGCGCTCTTGAAAGCTGACCCCCTTTCTTTCCTGCCATGGTGCAGGCCGCTGCCGAACGGCTTTTCAGCGACCACCAAATCACCTTCAGAAATTTCATCGAGCAGGAGGGCATTCCCGAAAACCCCGACCTCGTCGTCAAGTTCTCCGGTCGCTACCTGACTTGGGACAACGCTTCGCCCGTTCTCGCCTCCCTCGCGGTCTACCGCAAATCGCTCGTGGCCCATCCCGAACATCACAAGCATCTGCGCCGCGATGAGGAACCGGGAGAGTCTGTCAAGACGCATCGACGAGGTTGGAGCCTGTGGTGGAGTCGAGGTCGGTCAGCTCCCCCGCCCGATGTCGCTTCGACTTCGAGCATGCCGACCGAAGACACGAGCTCGATGACGACTCCACCGACGAGCGTACCGGCTTCGCCGAGGTCTCTGCCGGACGATGACGACAACGTCGAAGCTCGAGCGGCGGCGGATGGAGAGGAAGGGGACGAATTCCCCCTCGAGGACCACACGAAACATTACGCAAAGACTTTGCGACTCACTTCGGACCAGCTGGTGCGCTGTTGTGTGACTTCTCTGTATCTGTCGACTGTCTTGACTGACCGCTTTCCCTTCCTGCGCGCTGGCAGAAAGCGTTGGGTTTGAAGAAGGGGATGAACACCATTTCGTTTTCGGTTCGCTCGTCCTACTCCGGCTACGCGACTTGCACCTCGCGCATCTTCCTCTGGGAGTCCGACTTTCAGGTCGTCATCTCGGACATCGACGGTACCATCACCAAGTGAGTCCGCGCGGCATACATGCCGCGCTGTTGTTGGCGCGAGATCAGGTTGACCGACTCAATTCCTTTTAACTAGGTCTGATGCGCTTGGACACGTCTTCACGATGATCGGGCGCGACTGGACCCATCTCGGCGTCGCAAAGCTGTACACCGACATTAGCCGGAACGGTTACAAGGTCATGTACCTGACTTCGCGCGCGATCGGCCAAGCCGACACGACTCGCGAGTACCTCAAGGGCATCAAGCAGAACGGCTACCAGCTGCCCGAGGGCCCCGTCATCATGAGTCCCGACCGGCTCATGACTTCCTTGCATCGGTGCGCGACGGACAAGAGTTAGCGATTCAAATTCCCGTCCGCTGATTCGCTCTTCGGTATGCAGCGAGGTCATCATGCGGAAACCTGAAGTCTTCAAGATGGCCTGTCTGCGCGACATTTCTCGCCTCTTTGGCGAACGCTCGCCTTTCTACGCCGGCTTCGGCAATCGCATCACGGACGCGCTCTCGTACCGCAGCGTCGACATTCCCTCTTCGCGCATCTTCACCATCGATTCGAACGGCGAAGTCAAGATGGAGCTGCTCGAGCTGGCGGGCTACAAGTCGTCCTACATCCACATGACGGACCTGGTCGATCAGATGTTCCCGCCCATCACGCGCAAGATCGTACCGGACTTTAGCGATTTCAACTACTGGCGTGCGCCTCTCCCGGCGATCGATATCGACATCCCCGAACTTGCGCCGCCGTCTCCCGCTCTGTCTGCCCGCTCAGACCAATCCACAAGCAGGTTATCGCTCGGCCGACTCGGCAACCTCGCCAGCAGCCTGTCTCGCCGCGGATCTCGGAGCACCTTGACGGATGCATCGCCGACGGGCAGAACTGTCCGCAGCGGGACGCCGACGAGTCCTCTGCTTCAAGCTACCGTCCCCGAAGAGACCTACGACCTCGAGAACGGTTTGGTGCAGGAGGACGACGAGTACGAAGAGGAAGACTACGATGTGAACCGCAGTCGGAGCTCATCGATGCCGGGCAGCATGCCCAACGAGAGCGACTTTGAGCGGTACCGCGCAATCGCGGCTGGTCGGGGCCAGGACGATCAAACGACCCCGGCGGAGGAGTACAAGCGCAAAGTGCGTGGCGACGGTCATGGTGAGGAGGACGAATACGACGAGGAAGAGGAAGCGCCGGCAGACGACGATGAGCTCGGCGCGGACGAATTTGGCGATCAGCTCGACTTTTCGAGCGTGCCGGTACGTCCTTCGATCTCGTCTCAGCCTCGAGATCGCCCTTGCTCATCCTTCACTTCATCCCGCAGTACCTGTAGATTGGATCAGCAAGCCTCTTGGAACCCCTTGTTGCAATAACGTACTTCTCCAGGCCCTTGTCTTTTGCGAGTGATTGATGGTAGCTTGCAACAAGGATGCGAGAGAAGGAGACAAAGACTACATGACATGGTACAGGATCTTGTGCATGGAGGAAGATCAGAACCCGGCTGCGCGCTTCTTTGGCTTGGCCTGCTCGGGCGCAGGCGCTGCCTCTGCCTCTGGTGCGCCAGATTCCGCCGCCGCCGCCGCCATCGACTCTTCTTCCGCCGTGTGGTCAATCTCGAAGAGATGCTTCTGCGAGCGCGAATAGTACTTCGCAGGCGCCCCCGAGGTGACGACCGCTTCGGTGATCAAGACATAGCGAATACTCTGACGCGCGCATCGCGAGACTGGTCAGTTAGTCGCTTCGTCTCGTTTGCAAGTCTCATGATGAGAGGAGATCGCTCACAGATTGAGGAGCCTCGTACATCGAGTCGAGCAGCACGTTCTCCATGATTCTGCGAAGTCCGCGAGCGCCCGTCTGCTTCTTGACTGCCTGCGCAGCGACCGCCTTGAGCGCCAGAGAGGTAAAGCTGTGGTGGGCGAAAAGCGGGCGGTCAGCACCTTTGAGAAAAGGAAGAGCAAGAGACAAGAAGCTCACAGCAAATGGACGCCGCTCGCAGCGAACAAGTCGGTGTATTGCTGGACGAGCGAGAACTTTGGTTCCTTCAAGATCCGAATCAGGTCGCCTTCCGAAAGCGCTTTCAGAGCGGCCGTGATCGGAATACGTCCGATGAATCTGGTAGCGGCACGGATTCGATTCAGGTCGGCTCACAACGAGGCTGATCGCGGCCTCAGCGGGACCGAGAACTCACTCGGGAATCAGACCAAACTGGACGAGGTCTTGCGGTTCGACCTGCTCGAGCAGCGGACTCAAATCCTGCTGCGGCGAGTCCACTTGGCCTGCGCGGCCGACGATCGATGTCGTTCGCGTCGGTTGCGCGATCGCAGGAAGAGCAGTCGTGCTCGCTGCTCCGGCGGCGGAAGCTTCAGAGGCGGGAGCTGCTGGTGCAGGCGCGATCCGGCTCGTAAAGCCGATTGAGCCTTTCGATAACCGGGCTTGTACAATCTTGTCCAGTCCGACGCTACCCGGGCGAGTTTTGACCAATCAGCGTTGATAGACCTCCGATACCACCTGCGCGCGTGCACGTGCACAAGATGCCAAAAAAAGAAAAGAAGGGACTCACAAAGCTCCGGCGCAGATGAAGAGGATGTTGGTCGTGTCGACCATTGCAGGTTCTCGAGCTGTAATAGACGAGCATTAGAAGTGAGCCGAATGGAATACTCTCACAGTCCCGAGAAAGAGAGTTCCAACTGACACGGGCCTCTTCGGCCAAATCCGCCAAACATGGAGGCTGCGCCACCGCCGCCACCGCCCGAGTAGCCGTGCTCGCTGACATTAACCGTTGTTCCTAGCATTGTCAAGGAAGCTCAGGTCAGCGCAAGCTCCTCGCGTTGGCATGACAGAACAGAACGGAGCAGAGATGCAAAGAACTTGGTGCGGACTGACCTTCAAGCATTTTCAGCAAAGCCTGCTGCACGCCCGTCCCGCCGATGTCGCGCGTCGTCCCGCTCGTCGCGGCAATCTTGTCGACCTCGTCAATAAAGACGATCCCCCTCGCCGCCTTTTCGAGGTCTCCGTCCGCCGCTTCCGCCAACCGCGCGATGCACTCCTCGACGTCGCCGCCGACGTAACCCGCGGCGGTCCAACTCGCGGCATCGACGCTGACGAACGGGACTTCGAGTTGGCGCGCGAGCGTCCGCGCGAGGAGGGACTTGCCCGTCCCGGTCGGGCCGAGCAGGAGGATGTTGCTCTTCTCGAACAAGGGTTCGACGACCTTGTTGTTGGTGGCACGGGCTGCAGCAGCGGCCGCCGCCGCCGGCTCGCCGACGCGCTGGCCCAAGAAGTCGGACAGGATGGCGCTGACTTCGGCTCGTTCGTCGGTGTCGGCGGCGGAAGAGGAGGGCGTGGTTACCGAGTCGGACGTGTCAAAGATGGAAATCTCGGGCGACGACGATTCGGGGTCGTCCTTGCGCGTTTTGACGAGGGCGAGCTTGCCCGACGGGGTGCGGTAGAAGCGTTCCTCGAGCTGCGCGTCGTCTGACCTCGAAGAAGGCTTCTGGCTGTCAGAACCTTTCGTGTCTTGTGGGCTTTGTTCCGCTCCTGCGGCCCCCGACTCGGCGGCACCGCTGGGCTTTTCTCCCCCTTCCGACTGCTCCGCTGCCACCGCGTCCGCCTGTTTCTGTACGGCACTCTTGCGTTTCCGAGTCGGTTTCAGATCCGCGGCGTGACGATGCTGCGGTTTGCCGCCGGGTGCGCCCGTGGCCCACTCGGGGAGGTTTGCCAACCGCGCGAGGTGCAGGTCGACCAACTTGCGCTCGTCGGCGGTCGGCTCGACCTGGGTCCAGCCGACTGTGAAGCTCTGCGGCAAGCCGGGAGGTGGCGCCGTGGTGGTCTTGCTCGGCGAGGCAGGGCGGTTTGACGAACGAGTGGCGTCCGAGGCCACGGTTGCGGTCTCGTCTTCGGCGGTCGAGGGTAACCGCGCATAATGGTTGTAGACGCTGGGTGTACGAGTGGTCAGTTTACGTTTACCTGCTGCTCAAAGGGAGTATAGAGAGAGAGCGCGCTCACGCGACTGCAAGGACTCGCTTTGCCCTGCTCTGTCCGACGACGTACTCGTCGAGGTGCGCGACGAGTTGGCGCGGGTTCCGCCTCGCGGTTGGCGCCTTGGTGATAGTCGGCGTGGCCGTCCCTCCCGGTGGCCCTGTTGGGTGGAAGAGCTGTACAACAGGGCCGTAGAGGTGATGCCTCGGACCTCCTCTCGGCGGGTTGGACCGGGACGTGCGCCCGAGGGAGCGGATCGTAGCGGGGGCGGCGATCGGCTTGGCTGCTGCTGCTCTGCTCGCCGTGACTCTGGCTGCCAGCATCGCGTGTCTGCGTCTATAGTCTCAAGCCTCGACTCGGAGGTGGGGCCGCACTTGGGTCAGTTAGGAGCTATTTGTTATCAGCATTACAAATACATTACAATTTTCAATTGACGCTCACAGCTCCGAGCCCGCTCCTCGTGCACCTTACAGCGCCCTCAGGTGTGACGCGGACCATACGCAGGCGACCCAAGAAACAAGCAACTCCCTTCTCCTTCCAGCACCTTGCTTGTCCCCGACTACGATGATGACGTCTCGTCGTCTTCGACCGCGAGCCACTCCCCCGACCCCGCTACACTGGCTCACCCGGACTGCTTTCACCGCCTTGTTACTCGCAACCGTAGCAGTCCATGCGAGCACCCAAGTCCGGCCCGGTCCCGCCCTCGCTCGTGATCCCGACTGGCCTCCCGTCCCCGCCGCTGCCGCTCCACTCCCGGACGGCTACCAACTGCTGCTTGAAAGAGCGAGGAGAGAAGTCCGACTCGAACAGAGGGCCGAAGAGGAGAGTCGCCGCAGCAGCAGCCAGAAGCGCCCAGGTGATGCCGGCGACTCGGACGCGTCCGACTCCCCTTCCTCCGCCGGAGCGGCGTCACCAGCAGCGGGAAACGGCATGCGTGTCGTCCGCGAGACGCTCTACATCCCTCGGGACCAACTCGGCGGATCGCCACACCGCGAGGAGGGTTCGTCGTCCACTGTACCACCCGCGTCCGATGCAGTCACTCCAGGCGCCTCTGCTCTCGAGTCGCCGCCAGCCGACTTTCGTCAGACTGTGGGAAAACTCAGGAGTGAGTCCTCCGCTCGTTGCAGACGATCTTGTCGCTCACTCATCGGACCCGACTTTTCATTCCAGTCCTGCGACCCCTCTTCACCTACGCGATCCAGCACCCCTTGCGCTTCCTCCTCTCCTACCTCGTCCTGCCCCTCCTCTCCCTGATCTGGTTCCTCCTGATCGAGCTCGTGTCCTGGCTCCTCCTCCTCTTCTACCCCGCCACTTACCTCATCTCGACTTTCGTCCTCGCGCCCCTCCGCGCGCTCTCGAGTGCCGTATCGGCCCTCGCGCCCGTCCTGTACGCCCTCGGAGGGGCGCTCGCGATCGGAGCGGCGATCGGCGCACTGGGCGGACTCGTCGCGGCGGAGAGCACCCGCACCGCGATCGATGCGACTCTGGACCGAACGCAAAAAGCGCTGAGGTGGCTCGGCGTTCTGGCCAAGGACGAGGAGGGCTCGTTCCTCCTCGACGAGGATCAAGGCTACGAGACCGCATCTCGAGAAAGCTTTGCCGACCTCTCGCGCGAAGCGGAACAACTCGCAGCAGAGGAGGCGATCGCAGAAGCCGAGGCTGAGGCCGAAGACGCGAACGCAAACGACCAGCAGCCGAAGAACGAGGAGGAGGAAGTCGCGGCGGTGGCGGCGGCCGTGCGAAAGGACGGCGAGGAGTGGCAGCGCGCCCACGCCGCCTCCGAGGCGCGCGCGAACCGCATCGAGGCACTCCGGTACCGCGTCAAACTCGAAGGCGCCGGTTCTACATATAGCCCGGCCGGCCCCTCTGTACTTGTAGCTTGATCGCAGAAGGAGGAACTGCACACCTCTCTTGCTTAGAATACTGCGTGCGAGACCGAGGGCCCGATGAACGAGAGGAACGAGGGAAGCTTAACGTTGCAAAAACGAGAGGAGCACAAGAAACAATGTGTTATATGCTTGGGAGGCGAGCGAGAAACAATGTCCGAGTCCGGGGATCAGGGCGCACACAAGGAAGCGAGAGTAGGAAGCAATGGGTTCGAAGAGGGGGATGAAACGAGTGGGAGGACGAAAGAGTTTCCAGCTAGGAAAGGGATGCACAATGAGTGGAGGAAGAAGAAGAACGGGAAACACATGCTATCGATTGCGCGCATGCAGCTATAGACATAGGAGGGGGCGGAGTTTGCGAAGGAATTTGAACCGAAAGGCGGGGATATGTGAAATGGACGTGGACAAGCCCCGGCAGGAGAACTGGGCCGGGGGGGTATGAGATGTATGCGTTAGGTGCGACCGAGCCCGTTCTGCCGTGGGGGACGGTGTTGTCCGAATGATGTACAAGTGGTCGAAAAGCGCGCGAGTTGGTGCATGTACAAAGCTTCGAAAGAGGAAGGGCGAAGGCGAAACGGCGTGCGGAGTTTGCGAGGTTGGAGTCCGGTATGGATGGACGAGTCGAGTCGAAGTGACTAGACCGAATGCCGCAGAACATGCCGCGAATATATGCGAGAGGTGGCGATAGTATACACAACGACGAGACCGAGGGTGATCGGGGCTGGGAACGAAGAGCGTCCGGCGAGGAAGGCGCACGCCAAACAGTTGCAGGCGCCAGCATTCGAGCGAAGCCGCTCACGGATCAAAGCTGAACGGCGAGAAGTTGCCGCCGTACAGCCTCGCGCTGGACGGCGCCGGTGACGCCTGCTTGCCCGCCGGAGGCGCGGTCGGGAAGGTGTTGTAAGACGACGCGACGTTCGGCTGCGAGAGGGGCGACAATGTCGGCGGCGAGCGGGCAAGGCCAAGGGCAGCAGCACCGCCGTGGCTCGAGTAAGACGACGTCTCGCCATAGATCGGATCGGGCGGACGACGGTGCGGGTCGAACGGGTCAAACTGGCCAGCCGAAGCCGAGCTCGGCGTGTTTGCGTACGGCGAACTGAGGTACGGGCTCGGTTGTTGACCGTCCATCGACGCGTGCTGGAGCGGCATCGGCGACGGGTTGCCGGACGCGATCCCGTTCGACCGAACCCCGAGCGGGTTCTTGGAGTAGCTCAGGCGGATGCCACCCTTGACGAGACCGCCGAGCGTGTGGCCGTACAACTCTTGCATCGCGCGAGTCGCGTGCGCCGTGTCGACAAACTCGACAAACACGATCGGACCGTTCGATTTCGACCGGAACTGCAACCGCTTGAAGCCGGGACACCGCGAGAAAGCGTTGCGAAGACCTGTACACGCCGGTGAAGGAGTCAACCAAGCCGCAGCGACGCTGGCACCAGATGGGCAGAACGTACTGTCTTCGAGGTGCGAAGCGCTGAACGGTCCCGTCAAAGAAGGCAAGACGGACGGCAGACCACCAACATAGAGCGTGCTGCGAGGCGAGGAGGCGGCGTTAGACCCGATCCAAGCAACCGGGTAGCAAAGGAGGGCTCACTTTTTCGGCGCATTCATGTCGGCGGGATTCTGAGTGCGAGGCGCTGCATACCCAAGTGGCGGACTCTGCATCGGCATCTGCTGCGGGGCAGTCGTCGCGCCACCTAGAACCGTCGGGAAAGGGATGTACGGCTGTCCGCGCGTGGCAGCAGTTGAGTCGCGCGCCGCGTGCTGGAGGTGCTGCTGCTGCTGCTGCTGACGGAGCATGGCCTGGGCGACGAGAGCAGCCTGGTCCAGGGTCTGCTGCGACGGCGGGCCGCGCGCCAGTTCGTTCGGACTAGTCTCGTACTGCTGCTCGCGCGCGTACGGCTGCCGGCCATATGCGCCTTCTGCAGCAGCAGTCGAATACGACTGCGGTTGCGACGCCGTCGAGGACGAGGCCGCAATCGATTCGGCGTACGTGTCTCCTCCGCCTGCGTCGAACCCGCTGATGGTGCTGTAGGATTCGCGCCGCTTGGGATAGGACACGTCGCCGCCGCCCGCCCGGTACGGATCTTGCACCGCAGTTGATACAGCAGGCGTCTTTGGGCCCGCAAGAGCGCTTTGCCTCGCAATCTCGGCGAGGACGGCCGGGTTCAAGTTGCTGACGTTCGCGAGCTTGGCCAGCGTTGACGAATCGAGGGCGCTGAGCGGGATCGAAGGTCCCGAACCACCCATCGCGGAAGCAGCCGTCGTCGCAGCGGCTGCAACGGAGGCGGCCGCAGCTTCGAGCGAAGATGCCGAGGTCGATGGCGTCGGCTGAGAGACGGGCTGAATCGGAGTCGTCGGCATGCGCGGAAGCGTCGATTGTTGCTGCTGGGGAGCGAGCGGCGCGGTCGCAGGATAAAGAGCCGCCAACGTCGCGGTCGTTGGAGTCGCCGTCGAGTTCGTTCCGTCCGGGGCGCCCACGACCGATGGCGTCGCCGACTTTTTAAAGTGCAGGTTCTTCTTGGCCATCTCGGCTTTCAAGACCATCGACTTTTCTTGGTCCACCTTGCGACCGGAGAGGATGTCGGCCGCGGCGAGCGCATGTTGCCGGGTGATGAAGCGTGCAAACCCGATGATCTGCTTCCGCGGCGCCGTCGTCCCGCCTCCTCCGCCGCCACTGGCCGCGCCGCTTGTGCTTCCATTCGACGAAACGGTCGTCGACTCGCGCGGGAGGGCAAACGGATCCCGCGTCGCATGCAGGAGGTACTGCGGCAGGGTCGAAAAGGGCGGGACGTCGTCCTGGCTCGGGCGCGGTGCTTGCTCGTCGTCGGTCGGAGTCGGCAATTTGAGCGAAGCCGCCTCGAAGCCTTCCGCGAACGTGAACATGTTTTGGAACTCGCGTTCGGTCATGTCGTCCGGGAACCCGACGACAAAGACCGTCGTCACTTCGTCGACCGAACCAGACGAGACCGAGTCGGCGCCCGAGGTGCTGCCCGGCCCGGACGCGGTCGGAACCGGCTGCAGCGATCCGAACCGCGAGAGCAGCGCGCGGTCGACTCCTTGATAGCCCTCCAAACTCGCCGCCGATTCGGGCATGAGAGTCGAAGCGTAAGAAGGGTGCCGAGTCGGGTAAACTTCTGTGCCGATCGCGCTCTGCGGCGTGTCCTGGACGGCCGAGCCGTACGAGAAGAGCGAGCTCGTCTGGACGGGAGTCTGCGCGGAGAAGTAGGCGTGCGCGTTCGCCATCTGCGACGAGCACGGGATGGCGGGAGAAGGACTGAAGGAAGAGGGCGACGAGAGATGCGGAAACGCCCGCTGGGACGAAGTGGTCGAAGCCATCCCGGGAGAGCTCGACGCCCAACTCGCCTAGAAGTAAGACATCAGTCAGCGGCGGAAGTGAGGAAACGACGAGGAAACGCGCCTACCTCTCTTTCGCGAGTGCGTTCAGCCAGGCTCGCCAAACTCGAGACGCTCGTAGAGCTCGACCACGGGTTCGGCCGAGCCGAGCTACTCTGCTGCGAGCTAGTCGAGACCGACGAAGGTGCAAATGGCGGCACGAGTGGACTGAGGGGACTGCCGACCGTGAAGGTGCTGGAACCGTCTCCACTCGGGTTTGTATAGTTATTGCGAGAGTGCGTCGTCGCAGCAGCAGCCGCGCTCGCGATCGGCGGCGAATTCGGTTGGTGGTCGAGCGTGACCGCGTTCAGGTGCAGCCACGTCTCGTCGATCTCGCTCTCGTGCAGGTTCGGGTCCTCGAGCATGTCTCCCGCTGCCCACTCCGTTGCGCCGCCCCCATCGCGCTCGCGCTCACGCGACCTCGACGGCCGGGCCGACAAGGCACTCGAGTCGAAGCCGAGCCCGCGTAACCGAGATCCGCCGCCGCCGGGGAGGGGACGCTTGTCCCCCTCGTTCGACGAAGGCGGCGAGAGAGAAGGTCCCGTCGTCGAGCTGTGGGCGCGTCGCGGGCCGAGCAAGTCGTCATAGTCGAACGCGGCCGCGGAGCTGAGACTCGAGGAGGTGTAGGAAGGTTGGTTCGAGCGCGGCGACGAGAGGCCGCGCGGGTGGTGACTGGACGAGGTCGAAGAGACGGCGCTCGGCGGACGGGCGTGCGAAGAGGCCGGCGAGGTCGGCCCGCTCGGATCTGAGCGCACTCCTCCGTCACTGGTGGATGGTACAGGCGAGGCCGAATCGGGTCTCGAGGCCACCAAGCCCGCCGAACCGCCTTGGGCGGAACCGTGACTGGGATGGCGACGGTGTTCACCGGTGCCGCTCTGAGCGGGTCTTTCACCGCTTCTGGGAGCTGCTGTACTCTCCTGCGAGTTACTGGCGGTGCGAGAATGCGCAGGTCCCGCTCCTGATGCCGTATCTGGCGGTGGCGGTACGGTTTCCCTCCCGCTGCTCCCGGCCCCCTCTTGCTCCATCCTGCCCCTGATCGACTCGGCTCGGGCGTGAGGCGGTCTGTAACGCGTGTTGGTACTGCTTGCGGGGGTGTAGAGAACCCGGCGAGGGGTGTGCGAGGACGGGAAGGAGAGGCGGACGCAGGAATCGGTACGCGGAACGGCGGCGTTCGTTCGTTCGCGAGGCGTGTGCACGCGGCCTGTCCGCAGCCGAGCCGAGTATCTCTTTGAGCGCAGGGGACACTCGCTGGACCGTACGGGCGAAGGGTACCGAACACGGGGCCGCAAGCGAGGGCGTGCGAGGCTGGCGATCCGAGTGCGCGGCCCAAACAGGCAGGCGACTCGGTCCGTCGAGAGGTTCGGTCGGGTTGCGAGGTCGAGTGCAGTCGAGACGGCGCCTACGCAGCGAGTGCGATTACTCGATCGAGCTAGAGTGGAGCTTTAGGCCGACGCTACACGCTGAACGACGGTGAATGAGGTCAAGCGATCGCGGAAAGAGGCGGTGCGGGTGAAGAAGAGCTCCTTCGAAGCGGGCCGTGGGTCGGTGTCGCGGCGGGGTGGGTCCAGCTGCGCTCACAGGGCAACCTTGAAGCGAGTGGTGCTCGTCAGCGGGCGCGTCTGCGAGGTTTGGCGGAATCGGTGTCAAAAGTCGGAAGGCGAATGAGGCGGTGCGCGGTTCGAGTGAATGCATGCAAGGTGCTGACGAGTGATCGCAGCTGGCGCGGGCCCTACACCCGCCGGACGAGCGCGCGGACAGCGTTAGCATGTTAATATAGTCTGTAAGGCGAGCCAGAGCTGGTCTCCAAGCGCGCAGAGGGTGGAGCAGCGAGAGCGAATGGGTGAAGGCCAAGCGAGAGTCTCGACGCCAGCAGGGTGCGCGCTAATTCAACGGTGCGAACCCCTGAGCACGACCCCGGAACACGCCGGATCGTGGCTTAAATGGTGATACTTTGCTCTGTAGCCAGCAGCAAATCCAGGACTGCACCTCCGGCGGGATAAACTCGACGCTCTCCTAATTTTCTCCGCATGCATCCCGGCCGAAAAAAACTCCGCGAGCACTTTCGAAGAAACTGCATAGCGCGATGTACGGAATTCGACTACCCAAAGAACCGACTGAACGCCGAGCTCGCGAGCCCACTGACCAAGCTGCCACCGAACCCTCCGACTTGCCCCAGCATGCCCTGCGCAGCCATCCCCGTCGCCCATTTCCGCTTGGCGTCGCGATCCTGTAGAGAGAAGGGAAAACGCGATGTCAGTCAACGAACCAAGAGCAAGTGCTTGGAGTTGTGACTCGGCAGCGATCCGAGAACGCACGGCTGAGAAACAAAAAGGGCCGTCAGTACGCTGTTCAGCAGACGCGTAGGAAGAAGCCTGCACCCCGCGCGCTCACCATAAGTGTACCCGACTGTATTTGTCACGTTGAACACGAGCGCGAGCATGACGATCGGCAAGAACGAGATGTTGAACTTGAGGATGCCGACAAACAGCAGCAACACCCACGCGAGCGGGAACTGTTGGTCCGACGAGGGCAGTCAGCGGGCGCGAGCGACGGGGCACTACGTGCACGAGACTCACGGTATACATGGCGATCCAGAACATTTTCGCGTCGACTGCGTTCGCGGGTTGGTCCGGCTGGCGTGACGGGAGGCAACTCAGTCGACGGTCCGGGGATAAAAGGGCGCCTTTCTTGCGAGCGATCGGCACTCACACTCCGGCTCTCAAACACCCAGAAGGACGTCCCGTCGTCGTCGACCTGGTTCCAGAACCGAAGGCCGACGAGGACGCGTCCGGACACGTTCCGGACGGTCCAAAAGTCGAGGGCGAGCAAGACGACGACGAGAACAGTCTGCAGCGCGGGGTGTGGACAAGACCACCTCCAGTCAGGATTCCGGCGGGCGCTTCACCACTCGACGCAAAGGACTGGGCACGCACCGAAAAGACGTAGGAAGAGACAAAGAAGCCGCAGAGGAGGTAGGTCGCGATGGCGGCCGAGCGGAAAAAGAAGAGGCAGAAGAGGGCGACGGGGTGCGCGCTCTGCTGCCATATCGACGCGTTGGCGTCGGTGCTGCTCCCTACGCCACTGACGTTGACGCTCCCCCTCGCGGCGGGCGGCTGTCCGTTCGCAGATTGCATCGACCCGGAGACGGCGGCGTTGCTGCCTTGCGAGTGAGACGCCAACTCGTACGCGCGGCTGCGCCCTTGCTCGGCTGCCGTGTCGTCATCGGCCGAGATCTGACCTTCGAGGTTACCGAGCAGGTTCGTCGACGAGCCGTGCGGGTTGTACGCCATCCTTTATCGTCACGAAGCAAGTGGGGAGTCGACGCGAAGGATATGTCCAGCGAGGCCTTGGTTGGCGGATCCGCGGGGCTGACCTTGTGGAACACGCACGCGGTATATGGCCCTGCCTGCTCTCCTAGCCGTGTCCAGGCCGCTATGGACGGAGGCGAGGGTCGCGGCAAGTCGGAAATGTGCTCAATTGTATTTGACATTACAGTTGATTACAAATGCGAGCGTGTGATCAGGTGGCGGTGCAGCTTCTCATCGCTCCCTCGCCTGCATAAAGCCGGCCTCGGACCGTGCTCTAACGCGCAGAGAACTCAAAAGAAATGCTCCTGCATGCAGCTCTGCGACCGGCGACGAGCGCCTTCGCCGTCGCCTCAACCTCTCGCGTCGCCTTGAACGCAGCAGTTCCGCGAGCTTGCCGCGGCTACGCTCGACAGCAATCTTGGGACGACGAGCCGGAAGAGCACGAACCTCGCCGAAATGGTGGTGGCGGCGACCCCTCGTCATGGCGAGCGCCGCGGCCTCAGCGAGATGCACCTCCACACTGGGCCCGCGGCGAGGGTCGAGACGGATCTGCGCCGAAAAAGGTGCACAAGAAGCAGCCGCGCGTCATCCAGCACCCGCCGCTGAGCGAGGAAACTTTGAAACGCCACGCAGAGGAACGGGTGCGCAGGGCGGAACGGCTCGAGCGCAAAGACTTGACGGCGCAGCTCACACCGGTCAAGACTTGTAAGCACTTTCTCCATTTCGCCGAGCTGCGAGGACGCGCAAGCTGAACATTCCGGTCCTATCGAACGAACAGACATGGGCGGCTTCACTCAGCCGCGGCACTTTGAGTACCTGACCGTCATGGACCCGACGCGGAAAAAGAAGGACTCGTACGAAGTGCGGCTCGGCCCGGACCGAGTCCGGCCCCAGGCAGAGGCCTACACTCCGCACACCGTCTACCTCGCCATGACCAGGTACCCGGTGCGGTGGGGGCACGGCCGCGCGACGAGGCGCGAGTGCTTCAGCGGGTTCTGCAGCGAAGCAGAACTCGAGGAGCGGTTCAAGGCCCTCAACTATGGCACCTGGAAGGAGGACGAGACGAAACTCGTCAAGCTCAAGCACGGCCAGCCGAAGCAACCCGTCTTGACTCCGGCGCACTGGCATTGCCTGCTCGAAAGCAAGGAGTACCTCGACCTCGCCGTCCTGCCCGGATCGCCCGAAGAGCGGTCCCTGTTGAACCGCCCGGCCTCGCACCTGCTCCGAGGCTTGGAGAAAGAGAAGGCTCGCCTGCAAAAGTCGCTCGCAGAGGATCCGGCCTCGGTCTCGACCACCGGCCGCACGCTCGAAGAGCTCGAAGCGGTCATTGCAGAGCATCGGCAACGGCTCCTCCCTCCGGTTGTCGACTATGTTCGGCCCGAAGCACCGTACACGGACCCTCCTCTCGTGGTCCCGTTCCTGACGGTGACCTTGCCGACTCGACCCCTCGCTGCGACCGTCGCCCGACTCTGCAACGGTCACCCGCGCGGGTTGCCGTTCATCGCCTCGATTCCGAACGAAGACCGCCGTGACGGCCCCGCCTTGTTCCGTCGCCTGTTGCGGATGCGGGCCGATCGCATCCGCGAACTGATCGACCAGCTCGTGTACCGCCTCGAGGGCAACGTCGGCGGGTTGATGAGCCTCCGCTTGTCGCCCGAGGACAAAGGGCGCGGACTCGAGGGTGAAGGACTCGACAAGAAACTCGAGGCGCCGCCGCGCGGGTGGGCAGAGTACAGCTTCCTCGACGAGGCGAGCCCGTGCTGGGAAGGGATCGCGCGCGAGCAGTACTTGGCGAGCTGGGAGGACATGCCTGAGCAGGTCAAGCCGGGGCCGAGGCGTGACGAGAAGGGGACCTGGACGACACCGCACCCTCTCGTTCCCGCTCCGGCTGCTCTCGAGAGCGCGCCCGTGACCGACACCGCCGCGACCGCGACTCTCGAGCCGGCGAACCAGTCCGACCTCTCGGCGACCACCAGCGCATGACCTTTCCCGTGCATTCGACTTTCGACTCTTTCATCTGCTCAATTGACGCCATCCTGTTGTTGTAAAGTGGGCATCGCACTCGACGCAATTTCAGCCTCTCGCAACTCTGCCGCGCTGTCTCGTAATTTCTCCCCGCTTCCATCGTTTCTCGCGAAGCAGCGTCGCGAATTTCTCTGCCAATCTCGACACCGCCAATCACGAATTTCGAGAAAGCGACCTGGAATACTGAGTTAGAGCATCGACCGCGCGGTCACCGGCGGGGTTTTTTTGCCGACGGAATCGAGAGGCTCTTAGGAACTCTCTCTCACTCACACGGATATGACTCGATGAGCGCAGCTACGACCAGCATACGCCTAGACGACAGTCCGCTGCATGGCAACAGAGCGGGCTCGCCGCTTCCTCCACCAGACCCGCTCCTCTCCACTCGGACGTCGAAAAGTGGAGCCGAACTTCGATCCGAGTCAAGCGCTCTCGAGGGAGAGGCAGGAGACGATGGGCTGCCGACAGCGCGCCACCCGTCGATTCAGCACAAGCTGCAGGGGCAGAGAGGGCATCGGACGCGGCCGTCGGCTTCGTGGCTCCTCGGCGACACATCGGACGAGACGGATGATTTCTCGTCCGAGACGGAGCGACGTCAGCGACGACTGCGCTCATACGGTACCGACAACGGCGGGAGGTCTTTGGCCAGGTTCCTACCGAGTTGGCAGCCTCCGCGAGCTGTCAGCTCTTTCGTCGACCGCAATCAAGGTGCGCGAGGGCTTCTTTTCCACAGTTCTGACTTGGGCCGCAGGCTGACCTCTATCCCCGTGGCAGGCCTTCTTTTGATCGCCGCCTCGCAGCTAGGGTTCGCGCTCGTCAATACCTGCGTCAAGCTGCTTGAGCGCGATGTACAGGTGCCCGTGTGGGAACTGATCGTCATCCGAATGTTCAGTACGATGTTTTCTCCCCAATCAGATGCTCCTCTCGCGCTGACCTTCGCCTCCCCGTCAGTCACCTACGTCGGCTGCTATTCTTATTTGCGCTGGTCCGGAGATCCTCATCCTTTCGCTGGACCGCCAGGCGTCCGGCTGCTTCTCGCTCTTCGCGGTTTCATCGGATTCTTCGGGTACGTTTGCACGCACGAGCAATGATCTGGAGGAGGCGCGCGTCTCTGCGTGACTCGCCTACGCCTACGGCGATCGTATGCTTCACAGCGTGCTGACAGAACGCCCTCTGCAGTCTCTACACCAACTACGCCGCCCTCCAGTATTTATCTCTTGCAGACGCGAGCACGCTGTGGTTCATCTCGCCCGTCCTGGTCGGCATCCTCGGCTGGCTCATCTTGCGAGAGCCCTACTCTCGCCTCGAAGCTCTCGTCGGGCTGGCGTCTTTGTCCGGCACCGTCTTCATCGCCAAACCGACCTTCTTATTTCCCGCAAAAGGTGGCATCACCGAGGACGTGCCGGGGCATGCCGTGACGCCAGAGCAGCGCGCTCTCGCAGTCTCGATCGTCTTGTTCGGCGTCGTGGCGTCGAGGTGAGTTGGCTTGATGACAGCTGTGGACATCTCTCGCTCACCCCTTCCGCCGTTCGCAGTGGCGTCTCCATCATCATTCGTTACATCGGCACGAGGGCGAGCGCCTTGCACTCCATATCATACTTTGCCCTCTATAGCGTAAGCAGTACGGACTAGATCTCGGCGCTGATGCTGCTCCCTCTCGGGAATTCGCGCTGATCCTGCTCGGTGTCGCAGACATTCGTCTCGCTCGCCTATCCGGTCATCTTCCACTCTCCACCCGTGTTCCGCCTCACTGCGCGCTTCTTTGTCCTGCTGCTGCCAATCGGAGTGCTCGGCTTCTTATCGCAGGTCCTGATGACAAAGGGCCTCATCAAGGAAAAAGCCGGGCGAGGCGCGCTCGCAACGTGTGCGTTTGGGAGAGGACTCAAAGTGGATGTGCTCACTGCGCGCTAACTGCGCATCCGAGCAGATACGAACTTGCTCTTCACCATGGTCCTCGAAAGGATCTTCTTCAAGCGTTACCCCGACTTCTGGTCCATACTCGGCGCAGTTGTCATCATCGGAGGCGCGGTCCGGGTAGCGATGGAGCGCAAGGGATCCGCCGAGATGTCCGAAGTAATCCCGCCTGGTTACAATCCGGTCGCCACAGCCGAGAGTGGCCTTCAGGTGGCGGATGTTGACGGAGAAGGCGATTACAGGCGCCAGAAGGGCTTAGAGTGACCACATCTTCCTGTACATAGTCATTCCGTCAGTGTCTTCGCAAGCTCCGGAGAGTCGACTATGGCCAGGAAGCGACTCATGATCGGTCCGCCTGCAAGCTTCGCTGTTAAATTCTCAAAGGTGGTCGCAGACGATATGATGAACGCGCAGGTTACTCCCGGAAGGTCGCGCCTCCGAGACAGCAAGGCATAGCCAAAGAGACTTGTAGAAAGCATTTCATGAAGACCTCAAACGAACATCATCCTACCAAACGTAGCAAGCGACTCTCCTCCAATTCCCTAGTAGTAGTCGTCCCGCTCCCGAACCTTAGTCGTCGTATATGCCGAACCCGAAATAGTCGAACGCGTTGCGCGTCTTGGCGCGATTGGCCTCGTTCTCCGCGGCATTGACCTTCATACGGAACGCGCGGGAGTACTCGACGACGGGTGTGACGGTCACGGCGTGGCCGGGCTTCGTGGCCCAATGATCCGAGAGGAAATAGTTCTGCGTTGGCGAGACTGTCAGTCTTACGGATCGAGGGGTGATGAATTCAGGGAACCCTAGCAACGTACGATCATGGCGAAATTTTGGCCGTGGCTGGTTCCGCAGTCGCACTTGCGGGAGAACGTGACGACATACATCTCTTCCTCCGGCATCTCGATCCCGTGGCGCTCCGCGCTAACCTTGTAGCTCTTGTCCGAGCATTCGAGCTCGATCGAATTCGCGAGCTCGTTCAGCTTGAGCGTGCGGAGCAGCGTCCTCGCGTCGGTGTCGAGTCCGTACAGACCCGTCCCACCGATCGGCAGCCACTCGGCCACTTCAACCCTGTTGTGAGGGTCCGGCGGTACGCAAGCACCATAGTTCTTGGTGGCGTGATGAACTGCGGACAGTCCGGAGTACACGCCGTTGCATTTCCGGCACCGGAAAGTCGACAACGCGTGCGAGTCGAGAAAAGCGAGCATTTGCTCCGGATCGGCGTCGAATGGCGCGTCGCGATTGCGTGGGATCCAGGAGGGCAAGCGCGGCAGGTCGACGCTGTTGTAGTCCAGTCCTTCCATCGCGTCGGAGAGTTCGACCGCCTGTTCTCGGCTTTGGCGGACCTCTGCATGCGCCGCTGCGACGAGACGAATCATCTCCTTCATGCGATTCGCGACGACGGCTACCGCTTCGTCGAGGATGGCGTCGATGTTGTTGTTGAAGAGCTCCGTTCCCGATGCCGAAGTCGAGTTGTCCGCCACGAGGCGGGCGATGATGGGTAAAGTCACGGCGACACGAGACCCGAAGCCCATCTTGGTCAAGATCGGGCGCTTGTGACTCGTGAGACCGAACTGGCTCCTCATAGCGTTGTTGCGAGCTTTCGAGCGGATCCCGCTCAGCTTCTCCCGCAGGATCGGTTCAGCAGTTGCGAAGGCTGGGTAGAACGACGCATATTAGCTCCTACTCAGCATATTTATTGCCACACCATCGAGGACTCACTGCGATCGGTGAGCAACTGAGGCTTTTTGACCAGCGGATCATCACGCCACTCCCAGTTGAAGTCGGCCGGGCCGAAGCCTTGCGCAGTGAAGCGCGCTTCGAGGCTGTATTCGCGGTGGATTGTAAGCGCTCGTGATCTCTGCTGGTCCAGTTAAGGCAAAGCTCACTCCGCCTTGCGCCGCTTGCGAATGTCCGACTTTGAGGCCATCTTGGCGTCTTCTTGAGTCCTGAGCCATTGCGTGAGCGCGCGACCGTCCTAACAGCAGAACCGACGGTCAGTGGCATGTCGGCAATGGTTAGATCAACAGCTTTCAGACTCACTGCCAAGCGAGCATCTCTCGCCGGCTTCCACTCCTCCACCACCCATTTTTGGAACGGAGTAGCAGGTTCTCCGGCTAGACTCGGACCGTTACGAGGATCCAACAGAAGAGTCTCGCGGAAGACAGCATCGGTATAGTCCGCCTCCGGGAAGGCGTCCTGGAGCTCCTCGTCGAGCTTGAGGAGCTGAGGAGGATAGACAAGCCTGCCTTCGAGACTATGCGGGTTCGTACTTATCGCAAGGCGGGTTGTGCCGACGTGATCTCGAGGGAGAACTTCTCGAACGGCGGTCAGACCCTTGGCTGTTTCCGGTGACACGAAGCTGCGCCGCGGCCGGGAAGTCAGTGCCCGTGCGAATCAGGACCCGCTTGAGCGGAGGGCCACGCAGGACCTACTGCGACTTGAGGCACGCGGAGCAGATCCGAGCACGGAAGTAGACTTCTGGCTTGCCGGCGTTCTTGCGGTCGCAGAATCGGCATCCGCGCCCGAACAGGAGCGCCGCGTACTGCAGGTCGGTCATCGGGAGCTGGAGTTCCGGCAAGCCGACCCTCGCGCGGGCGTCGATCCAGAGCTGAGCACTTGAAGGACCGGTCACGACCGCGCGGAACACTTTGGACGTGTTGCTGAGGACGTAGAGGTCGGCCGGGTCGAGATACGAGCAAATGTCGAGAACGAGGTCGAGCGGGAGCGAGTTGAAGGCCTTGAGCGCACCCCTGCGACCCCGGACCTTGCTCATGCTGGACCGGTTCCTCTTCTGCTTCTTCTTGAGCGGTTCCGAGGCGTCGTGGGACGCGTCGGGGTCAGGAGCAGCGGCGGTCTGAGCGGCGCCACCGCCCGGTGGTGAAGCGCTGCCAGACGGGCGGGCGGCACCCGTAGCAGCGTCCGACATGATCTGTGCAGGTCCCCGGCGACGGCAGATGAGCGTTTGGTCAAGAGGTGCGAAGAGAAACGCGAACAAGTCGCGACTTCTTGAGTGAGCCCGGAGTTCCGCGGAGTACATGCTCCTCCTCTTTGCTGGCAGCGTCTACAGCAATCGCGAGGCCGAGAGATCGGACTAGCTATGGCCAGGAAACGATCACTGATCGTTCGCTGTGCAGCTTCCGCTACTGGAATTTGGATTCGCGTCTTTGAAGCTCAGCGCTCCATTTGACGAAAGCGACCTTAGCGGAACGGTACTTCGAGAGCACCACCAGTCAAGGGGCGACCAAGCGTGAGAACCATTTCATGCACATGAACAAACCATCACCCAGAGAATACCCTGCCAAGCGAAGCGACGAGCCCCAAGTGATCCTCCCGCGGGCGCCTAAAGGTACTCGAGGTAGCCGTAGTAATCCTCTCCATCCTCGTAGTAGTCCTCTCCGAAGCCCTCTTCGGAGTAGGAGTCGTTGTCGAACATGCCGAGCCCGAGATAGTCATACGCGTCGCGCGCGTCAGCGGCATCCACCTTGTGGCGGAAGGTCGCGGAGTAGTCGACGACAGGCGTGACTGTCACCTGGTGGCCGGGCTTCGTCGCCCAATGCTTCGAGAGATACGAGTTCTGTATGGCAAGGCGGTCAGCTTCGTCCGAATGGTTGATGATCCAACAGAGAGCCTCGGTACTGACGGTCGAAGACAGGTCGTGCCCCTTGCTGAACCCGCAGTCGCACTTGCGGTCGAACCGCACGACATACATTTCTTCCTCGGGCAGGTTGATCCCGTGGCGGAGTCCGCTGTCCTTGTAGGTCTTGTCCGAGCATTCGAGCTCGATTGAATTCGCAAGCTGGTTCAGTTTGAGCGTGCGGAGCAGCGTCCGCGCGTCGGTGTCGAATCCGTACGGACCCGTGCCGCCGATCGGCATCCATTCGTTTACATCGACTTCATCCGGGTCGTAGTGATGCGACGGCATGCACTGATTCCAAAAGTGGAGGACGTGTTGAGCTGCGGATCCTCCGGAGAACACGCCGTTGCATTTCCGGCACCGGAAAGCCGACAACGCGTGTGAGTCGAGGAAGGCGAACATCTGCTCGGGGTCCGCGTCGATCGGCGTCTCGCGATTGCGCGGGATCCAGGAGGGCAAGCGCGGCAGGTCGACGCTCTTGTAGTCCAGTCCTTCCATCGCGTCGGAGAGTTCGACCGCCTGTTCTCGGTCTTGGCGGACCTCCGCATGCGCCGCGGCGACGAGACGGATCATCTCCTGCATTCGACTCGCGACGACGGCTACCGCTTCGTCGAGAATGGCGTCGACGTTAGCGTTAAAGAGCTCCCACCCCGCCGCCGAAGTCGAGTTGTCCGCCACGAGGCGGACCACAGTAGGTAGAGTCACAGCGACTTGAGCCGTGAAGCCCATCTTGGTCAGAACCGGGCGTTGGCGACTCGCGGTCACGAAGCAGGACCTCATCCCGTCGGTGCGAGCTTTCGTGCGGATCCCATTCAGCTTCTCGCGCAGGATCGGTTCAGCGCGTGCCCAGGCTGGACAGAAACTACGTAGATCAGCTTCAGGATCGCATGCAAAACCGCGACCATCAAAGACTCACTGCGTTCGGTGAGCAGCTCGGGTTTCTTGACGAGCGGATCATTTTGCCATTCCCGAATGAAGTCGGCCGACCCGAAACCTTGGGCTTTGAAGCGCACTTCGAGACTGTGTTCGAGGTATTGTTAGCGCCCGGTACCTACTGATCCATTTAGAGGAAGAATGCTTACTCCGCCTTGCGTCGACTACGAATGTCTGACTTTGAGGCTACCTTGGCGAGTTCCTGAGTCTTGAGCCACTGCGTGAGCGCGTCGCCGTCCTAGTAGCCGAATGAAAGGGTCAATGCCGCGATAGCGATGTCCAGATCGATGTCTCGCAGACTCACTGCACGTCGAGCATACCTGACCGGCTTCCTCGTGTCGACAACCCATTTTTGGAACGGATTGACCGGTTCCCCAGCTTCGCGCCAACCGTAGCGATCATGCAGCAGAGTCTCGAGGAAGAGGGAATCGACGTAGTTGGCCTCCGGAAAGGCTTCCTTGAGTTCGCGGTCGAGCTTGATGATTTGAGTAAGATGGATGAGCCTGCCTTCGCGGCTATGCGGGTTCGTACTCGCCGCAAGGAGGATCGTGCCGACGTGAGCTCGAGGGGCGACGTCACAAAGGATGCTGACACCTTTGGGTGTGTCGGGGCAGACGAATCTGCGGCGCGGCATCGACGATCAGTTTCAACGTGAATAGGGAACGGCATACAAGAGGCCGCGCAGGACGCACTCCGATTTGAGACACGCGGAGCAAATACGAGCACGGAAGTAGACTTCCGGCTTGCCGGCGTTCTTGCGGTCGCAGAACTGGCATCCGCGCCCGAACAGGAGCGCCGCGTACTGCAGGTCGGACATCGGGAGCTGGAGTTCGGGCAAGCCGACCCTCGCGCGGGCGTCGATCCAGAGCTGAGCACTTGAAGGACCGGTCACGACCGCGCGGAACACTTTGGACGTGTTGCTGAGGACGTAGAGGTCGGCCGGGTCGAGATACGAGCAAATGTCGAGAACGAGGTCGAGCGGGAGCGAGTTGAAGGCCTTGAGCGCGCCCCTGCGACCCCGGACCTTGCTCATGCTCGACCGGGTCTTCTTCTGCTTCTTCTTGAGCGGTTCAGAGCCGTCATAAGACGCGTCGTGGTCAGGAGCGGCGGCGGTCTGAGCGGCGACACGACGTCCGGCCTCGGCCGGAGCGCTGCCAGACGGGCTGGCGGCACCCGTAGCAGCGTCCGACATGATCTTGCAGGTTCCTACGCGACGGCAGGCGAGTGTGCGGTCGAGAGGCGAAGAGGAGCCTTGGCGACTCTCCCTCGTGCTGATGAACGCGGACATCCGCGGAGCTAATAAATCATGCTCGTGTATGTATATCATGACAGGCTCTATGGGTGCTACGCCATCAAAGTGTTGCTGCGTGTCGAGGAGGTGGTACGCGAATGTACAGCTCGGTGTCACCCGCTGACCGAGTACTTGCGCTCCGCTCCATCGACGGGAACGCTTCCGCCGACCTTCCCTTTCCCGCGCAGGATGTGAGCCTTGTTGGCGCCGCCCGCGCTCGCGCCTCCGACGCTCCCTGCGCTCGACCGCCGCGCGGCCGAGTAGTGTTTGCCCTTGGTCGGCTTGATCTTGCCCAAATCGCATCGTCGACCGGGCGCGTCTCGGAAGAAGAGCGAATGTGTGAAACCGGTGTACTCGGACGTTGCGTTGGGTGCGCTCCCCGCGAGTGCGTCGGAGAGTTCGATGCCGCTGAGTCGCTTGAAATTATCTGCGGAGAGCGTTTCGCACCAGGTCAGCACGGTTGAGACACCGAAGCATGCGCGGAGCAGTACATCTCACATATATTGAGCTGCCGGACAAACGAGTTGGTGTTGCGATGCCGGAAGACTTGGGCGAACGCGGTGATGAGCTCTGGCGAGCTTGCCGCGAACACGAACGAACGCCCGTCGGCGGTCCACCGGATGCAGTCGTACTCCGGACTCGACAAGAGAAAGTGAAGCTGCACAGATTTCCGAGCTCGTCAGATTGACCGCCGTACGTGCGTTTTTGGCACAGTGGTAGGCGCACCTTGTTGATGAAAGGAGTCGGGCTCTCTACCCGCTCTTCGTTCCCGCTCTCGCCCGTTGTCGGAGAGGTTTCGCTCGGTAGCGGCGAAGGCTCGCTCGGGATCGACCTTCTGCGAGGCGAAGGCGCAAGCCGCTCGCCTGTCGGTTGCGGTATCGGCAAGCCCTGGGCGACGGGGCGGGTAGCGATCGGCGCAAGCTGAGGTCGGGACCGAGACGAGAGCGCCTCCTCGATCGCGCTCGCCCCGTCCGCGTACCCTCGTGTTGCCGTCGGAGCCGAGTAAACGAAGCTCGGTGCGCTCGGTTGGCCGGTATTGATAAAAGGTGCCGGCATATAGCCGGACGCGAGAAAGTTGAGAGGATTGTACGGCTGCTGCGGCTGCTGCTGGTACTGCAGCTGCGGCGTCGGCATCGATATCGGTTGGAGGTTCGGGAGGCGCAACATGTCGTTCTGCTGTATCTGTCCCGGCTGATTTGGACGGAGCGGGAAAGGAGCAGGCTGCGGGGCATATGCGCCGGAGGCGAACATGTTGGGCAAGCCGTTTGGTAGAGTACCGTGAGGGCCCAGAGGCGACCTCAGGCCTGCCGCTGCAGCGCGACATTCGCCACAGTCGCATGCTTGCGATGTAGAAGCGGCTGAAGGCGGGGAGGATGCGCGTCAACTTTGGCGGCGCTGCGGGGGATGCAGAGGCGCAAAGAGGCGGAATCTCACCAGGTTGTTCGGAAGTCGCCTGCGGACCTCTTTGCCATGCTGACGCGCCGGAGGGATCTGATTCGCCGAGAGGCGGAACTCGGGGTCAGTTGGACTCGTCACTATGGAAGCTGACCCCGGTCAAATCAAATCGAACGCACGATACCAGTCGGAAGCCTACCGGAACCGTCGAAAGGGTCAGCGCTGCCCACGCCGCTCGAACGCCATAGAGAGGCCCTAAAGCACGTACATTGAGCGTCGGGGCCTGCGGAAAGGTCGACGTCGACGGTCCCGCCGAGTCGTACATGTCTGTGGCGCGGAACATGTCGAAAGGCTGTCCTCCGAGCGGATCATAGGGCATCGCGCTTCGCCGGTCGTCCTTCTTCTCGGTGAGCCTCTCCGCAAGTGTATCGTCGTCGGTCCAGTACTTCCTCCTTCCAGCCTATAACTTAGGGGTTTCCCTCGAACGGGGTGCGTCTTGCGAGCGAAAAGAATTCGGACAACCACGGCTACAGAAGACGCGCCCAGCCAAAAGGTCAGATCAAACACAACTCTGCGGGGGTTTTCGTTCTTTAATACCTTGCCGGCGATCTCTCACACTCTCTCTTGTGGACTTGCGTCAGCTCCCGCCCATCCTCGTGGCGCGCGGGACAGCTGTATGACGAGCCGCTCAGACTCTATGCCCTGTGAGCTCTTGTCCGCTCGTCATGTGAGTGCTTTGAACGGGCCGCAAAGCAAATAGAAACTCGATGCGCGATGCACTTTCGGGTACCTGGATGAAAATACCGGTGGCCAACGGAAACCTTTTTGAGCCCCCCCTCGTTGGAAATGGGGTCGGATTTGTCCGAAAGAACCCGCGCTTTGATCGAAAAGAACACGGTCAATTGCGCAGAAAACCGCGCGCACTGCGCATGGATGAATTTGAAATCGTGGAGAATGGGTTCGCTGACGTGGGCAAGCTTTGAGGGATCCGATCGTCCTAGTCGAGGTCTCTCGCGCGCGTGTGCACAGTCTGGTGTCGAGGCGGACCGGGACAGGGCTGGAGGAGTAGAGACGTTTGACGTAATGCGCCACGAGTCGTCTACGATTCAGCGTACGCGAGCTGCGCGAGCTCGCACGGCGAGTGCCCACACGCGGCTGGGCATGCCAACTCGGGCGGGCAGAGGCCGGTCCCGGCGTGCTCGTGAGTTTGTGGTTGTCGATCGACCGCAGCGATTGCCGCGCCCTGAAAACGGTCGCCATGACCGCCTGCAGCTGCAGCTGCGCCGTCGCCCCATAGCCACCTCTGCATAGGCGTACCAATTCCCGGCGTCGAGGGATGCGAGGAGTGCAGCGGCGTCTGGGGCGCGGACGCGTCGTGAGTAGCTGCCGCCAGGTATTCCCCGAGGCAAGCGAGATGGGCGCCGTGCCCACAGCCAACGCAAAAGAGGAAAAGACTCTCGACTGCGAGATGACTGTAGGGTTCCAGTGTTTGGCGGGGAAAGGTCCGCATCAGCGTCTCTGTAACATTCTGCGAGTTGGAAAAGAATCGCAAAGAAATTTGGGCTTACCAAACGCAGCACCGCGTGACCCGTGCGCGGCATCTCGCGCAGAGGCCGTGGGGAGACCGGTCGCTTGCTTTGCCGCATGCACCACAGGACGTGTGAAAGACGACCGTGTCCTGCGCGGCGCGTCAAACCCCGGGCAGAGTTAGTTCAGAAATCCAAAACGAGTTGGCTCGAGACTTTTTGGACGGACCTGCGTGAGGGCTCGCAGCGACTCGACGTCGCACACTTTGCTCAGTTGCGCAGCGGGCACATGCAGATCCAGCCGGCGCAGAAGGTCTGTTGTCATGGAACGAAAAGTCTGCTGGTATCAGCGGCATTTCGGAGGTGCGACTGTGGGCAATCCGAGAGCACCCGAGAGCATCCCGAGAGAAGCCTTAAACTTGCCAAGATATGTCTTTGTGACACGGGCGACCCAGACGGCGTCGAGTTCAACACCGAAACGGTGTAGCAGGGGAAAGACCGTCGCGCAGAGTTGCGAATCGCCCTGAGTGCGCGGAATGTCAGCACCAAAGTAGCCGTTTTTGAGCGAACTGAGCTGCACATACCCTGTCAGCGTATTCACGCAGTACCGTCTTGATGCGTTCGTGTAGACGGTGTCGAAGTTCAGCGACCTGCTGCTGACCGATCTCCAACTTCAGGCCTTGAACGGTGACTGCGCTCTTGGTCTCCTTCGACGCTTGCCGACGCTGGCCCCTGACGGAGACGCTCGCTTCCACGGATGGTTGGCGGCCCCCTGCCCTGCTGAGTGATCGATTCGCCGAAGCCTGTCGAGCGTGAGAATGGCCCGAGGGAGAAAGCGGCAGCGTATCGTCGCGGGAATGCGCGCCCTGGCGACCATTGTCCGTATTCTGTCCCGAGCTCGGTCGTCTAGACCGGTTGGCGATGAGCGAGGCGTGCATGGACGCGATCTTGGCGCTTCGAGACCGTCGCTGCGATTCTCCGTCGAGTACGCCGAGATCGTTGCCGTCATCGTCGAGGTCCGAGTCGCTGCTGGAACTAGAGATGGCAAAGTCGCCGTTCGTGGAAGCCGCGCCATTTCCACCCAGTCTGTATGAACCGGAGGCGGGGCGTTGCGAACCGGACTTTCGCTGCGCGCCAGACGACGAGCGCGAGCGATTCCCGCCCGTCCCGTCGGCATCGAGCGCGCTGAGCGAGGCGGCGAGGCGCTTGGCGTTGAAGTCGCGGATGCGCTCGAGGCGACCATCTTCGTCAGAATCGGACGACGTGGTGCCGAGCTCTGGAAAGTCTGCAACCCGGTTCGGCGAGTCCGACTCGCTCGTCGTCGCTTCCTCCGCGAACGAGTCGAGGCGCGACCGGGACGTCGGTTGCGCCGGCGTCGGATGACCTGACCGCCGGATCATCCTCGGAGTTCCGTTTGCAGACGACTGGCGAGAAGGCCGGCTCCGGCTGGACGAATCAGACCACCGCCTGGCCGTGACCGGGGGATCAGAAGTCGGCGGCAACGCGGTGGAAGGTGGAACAGCGTCTTCTTCTGCCGCCATGTCATGCACGAGCACAGCTGGCGACGTGACTTTCGACGCCAGAGCGGAAGGTATCGACAAAGACTCGTCGCGCAGCCAGACGCGAAGCGTGAGCCAGAGCTGGCTTGCGTCTGAGCGGCCAGCCTGTTGAGAGATGTCCGCGTTGTGCTCGCAGAGCTCGTCCAGTTCGCCGGAAAGCCGCAAATTGTCGGCGAGGAAGGCGAACACGTCGACGGAAAAGTCTGGATCGAACTGAGGAACGGTGTTGATGAAGGCGTCCGGACGGAATTTTGCGGCGTCGACGGGTACCGCGACTCTATATACATTCAGGCACGGTGAGTGACTCGTCATGCAGACCGTTGGCACATGTATGCAGCAGCGAAAAAACTCACGGTCGATCGAAGGGGACATCGTTCCACTTCCTGCCATCGTCCAAAAAAGCAAAGTCGCCTTCGAGGTTCCAAGACGACGACGGCCGGTCGATACTGTCCAAGAGACAGTAGGAATCGCTGGCGGCGTCGATCTGCTGGAAGGTCGGGCTGCCCTTGCAAGTTGCCCAGATCGTGTCGTCGTCGTTGTACAACAGACCTGCCATCGAGTCTTCTTTGTCAGCAGGGGGTATAGTCTGCTAAGTTCGCGGATCAGTCTCACTCGAGATGGGCTCGTCGGTCTTGATCGCGAGCTTGGGGAAGTACGGCCTGCGTACGTCCCAAACCTCGATCTCGTTCTTCCACGCATTCCGATCGGTCCGCGCGCGCGACGGCGGGTTCTCGCCTTTGACTAAGGCCGCGAGGGGTGAATCTGCCGTCGAGATGGGCGTGCTCGGCACTTCGTCGCCAACGCTGCTCGAGCTGCTCTCGGCTCCGAGACCGAGACTCGGCATCGGGCTTGACGCGAGCTCGGTCGGCCGAGTCGGATGCCACGCGACCGAGTAGACTGGCTGTGACGTGTAGAGGGTTCGGACCGGTTTGGTCGAGAGGGTGGGAAGCGAAAAGTCCCAGATCTTGACCGTGCGGTCGACACCACCCGTCACGACCCAGCCGCCTTCGCGACCCCCACCGGCTGTCTCGGCCGTAGTCCCGACTCCGGACCCCGTCGCGTCCCGCTCGCAAGAAAAGCCGTCGCGCCAATCCATGGCGAGGCAGGCGCCGACGTGCCCTGCGATCCGATCGGTCGCGCCGCCATTCTGCCGCGAGACGTACCGGACGTCGTAGCGGATCATGGTGCCGGAAGCGCACGCGGCGACGAGCGTGAAGGGCTGAGAAGCGGAAGGCGAGAAGGCGAGGTGCCGAATCGGAGAAGACGCTTTCAGGATCATGGAAGCCGGGCGTGACTCGCGGATATCCTGCGAAATCGTCGAGAGGTGAGAGAGCCTGTTCCCCGTCTTCTTTCAGAAGTGGACAGGAAGTGCTCACCCAGAGCTTCATCTGCCCGTCCTGTCCCCCGCTCATGAGCCAATTGCCGGTCTGCCCGCCAAAGACGACGCGATTGACCGCGCGGTCGTGCTCGTACTTGAGTTGGTCTGTGCGGCGAAAGAAAGAGCTTAGCTCCATCCCTGTTCCCGCAGTCTGAATGGGTCAGAGTTCGTACCTAATCGGGAGCCATCCTTTGCCAGATCCCACAACACGACGGCTCCGTTCGAGAACGACGTGGCGATCTTGTTCGACGTGGCTGTCAAGTGGTGCGCTGGGTCAGAAAGAGCTAGACGAGAAGACAGGGCCAATTCGAGGACGACTTACCGCCATACCCCCATCGCACGTCACTGAACAGATAAGTCGGGCCGAGTTTGCTTCCCAACCGCACGTCCATCACCTCCGTCACCACTTCGCGACTCGGTGTTTCCCCGCCGTCGTCTTCGTTCCTGGGCAAGGACCCGTCGCGGATCGAACCGGGCGCCGGCGAGCCACGCGACCGACTCCGCCTCGCCGCGATTGACGAAGCCGGAAACGCAGACTGGACCGCCTCGGCCGCGCGGGCGCTCCGTTCCATCGTCATCCCGCCCAGATCATCTCGGTCTCGAGGAGGAGTCCTACGCCCGTACGGGACGCGCAAGATCTTGAGGCTCGTCTTGCCCGCGACGGCGACTCGGCCTTGCTGCTCGGCGGCTGCATCTTTCGGCGGTTTTGCGAGCCCGATGAGGCCCTTGTCGCGCGCACTGGTTGAGACTGAATAGCGCAGAGCGCGGCTTGCGTCTTTTGGTTTCCGACCGCCGCCGACGGGACTGGACGTTCTCGCGAGGGACGGGACAGAGCTCGGAGATCGACTGCTCGGCGAGCTGCGATGGGGGTGATCCGGACGGAAACCGAGAGCAGCAGCCGTCGTTGTTGGGTCTGAACGAGGTTGTGGTGGTTGCGGTACTGGAGAGGCGATGCCGCTCGAACGACGCGGGATCGAGCTGGACCGGGACCCGTCCAACCCTCCAAACGACGGCGCGGCGGAAGAGCGGTACGAGTTGTTGTCCTCCCACGGCGAACCGCCACTCGTCTCGAACGAGAACGCCGACGACCCGTGCGGGAAAAAGTGACTCTCGCCGGGCGCTGGTCCTCCACCTCCTCCGGAAGCGAACGAGGAGAACGCGCTGACGGACGCGTTCGGCGGGAGTTGTTCTGCGCCTCCGCCTCCGCTTGCCCATCCCGTCCCTGATCGAAACGACATGCTCAAGGGCGATTCCGCCACGCCGGTGAGGTAGCCTGATCCACCTCCACCTCCTCCGATTCCGCTGCCACTGCTGCCGCCCGAATCTGCGAAATTGAGCGGCGGTCTCCGTTCGCGGGAGCGAGACTCGCTCAAATCTCGGGTGCGCCACCCGCTCCTGCTCCCCGACGAGCGAGTGCGCGGTTCGTACCGGCTCGCGCTGCCAGTCCTTGTCGTCGACCCGCCGGCAGTCGGTGGTGCCGCCGCCGCATCGTCGCCGCCTCCTCCTCCTCCTCCGGCTTTGAATTTCCACCGGTCTTGATCTGCATGCGCAATCGTCTCGAGTGCATCGAGGGCTCCTCCTCCTCGACTCGTACCCGTGTTCGAGTTGATGCTGGCGACACTCGCGAAAGAAGGCGAACCGGCTGTTGCTGCTGCTGCTCCTCCGCCTCCTCCTGCTCCGGTGGTGGATGCGCCAGTCAGAGCAATGTTGGCGAGTCTGGAAAAGGCAGAGGAAGCTCTCGGCTGCCTCGGCGGTGGCGGGGCTGCCGTGTTGGACTGCGCGGTGAAGCTGGCAGCCGAGTGGGGAGCACTCGCGCGCGGAGCTGCAGGCGGCGAGGGCGGAGGCATAGTCTGCCCGGCTAAGGAGAGCTCTAACTCTGCCTCTTTCTGCACGCTACACTTGTTTGACTTTGGCAGAGGGTGTCGCTATGCTCGCAGCGGCTCACTCGGCTGCTTCCGCGTGATCGACTCGTTCGCCGACTCTTCCAGCTGCGACTACTTACTCCGGGACACCATTACACAGCGACAAATAGACCAAAACGAGTCAGTCTCTACTCTGAGGTCCGGCAACGGCAGAGAAACACGGACGTCCTCCGCTGAGTGAACCCGATCATCTGACAAATCCCACTTTGCTCGCCCCCGAACAGTGTTTACAGGACTGGTCGAGGTCAGGAACTAGTCCCACAAGCCAATCAAAACAACCCCGCACGCTGACCGCCTCCGAACTCGGACAGATCCTCGGCACCATCAAGTCGATCCACCCGACGACCGAATTCGAAGGCTACTCGTTCATCCTCGCCGACGCCCACGACATCCTCGGCGACTGCAAGCTCGGAGACTCGATCGCCGTCAACGGCTGCTGCTTGACCGTCACCCGCTTCGACGCAAACGAGGGATGGTTCGAAGTCGGGTTGGCGAACGAGACTCTGTCCCGGACAAACTTGGGTCCGTCGGTCGTGTCCTCACCCCGGGCACCGTGGTTCTTCCTGCGAAACTGACTCGATGCGGACTTTCAGGTAAACTCGGAGTTGGAAGCAAGGTTAATCTGGAGCGAGCAATGGCAGGGCACGGCCGGTTCGGCGGTCACTTTGTGCAGGTCCGTCGGCGAGGTCGAACCCACCGAGGGCAACGCTCTCGCTTTTGCCCGACCTCGCAATCAGGCTAACACCTATCTTCTACGTCCGCAATCCAGGGCCACGTCGACACGACGGCCAAGATCGTCTCCAAGGTCCCGGACGGCGACTCGATCCGGATGCTGTTCTCCCTCCCGCTCGATTTCTTCACGCCCATGATCCCGAAAGGCTACGTCGCCCTCGACGGGACCTCCCTCACCCTCACCCACCTTTCGACTCCCCGCACCGCCGCCGACCCTTACTTTGACCCGTCCGATCCGCACCGCGGCGTCTTTGGCGTCATGCTGATCGCGCACACGCAGTCGCGGACGGTCGTCGCGGCCAAGGAGGTCGGCGACACGGTCAACGTCGAGTGTGATATTGTCGGCAAGGGCGTCGAGAGCGTCGTCCGGAACGTGCTCGAGGGCGGAGGCGAGAGTGGCGGCGCGCTCGAGCAGATGATTGAGCGGGTCGTCGGCCGCGTCCTCGTCGAGAAGGGCCTCGTCAAGCAGTGATCCCGGTATACCGTTATTGCATTCAGACTACAGACCCTGCATCCCATACCTTGCCTCGCCAGATCCTTTCATGGAAGCGAGTCAAGCACGTTGCACGCCGGTCGCCAGGATCTTCCCCCGTTCCACCTGCTCAAGTTCGGTCCTGACAGATCTCCGTGCCCGTACATTTCACCCAAGAGTACAGTGTAGTCTGGGTACTGAGCATCTCGAGAAAACTTTTTTTCGTCTTGTCGGTCCTGCTGGCAGCTGATCAACGAGAGCTGCCGACTCTCTCCACTCCACGTTGCAGGCATGGCGGGACTCCTTCCCTCGACCGAGACGCTCCAGCTCGTCGTGCTGCACGCTCTCGAAGCGCACGGCTCGATCTCGGACTCGCGGTCGCTCCGCCTCGCGCTGCCAACTTCGGTCGAAACCGACGACGCCGTCAAACTCGCCCCGCTCGAGCAGGAAGAGTCGGCGCCCGTCGTGGGCCCGTCGGTCGAGGCGCAGAATGCTCTCAAGAGTGCGCTCGACTCGCTCGCGACTCGTGAGGTTAGTCTCATCTTGCTCCTCTTCTTCCTTCGAGGTCTCCTTTCCGTGGAGCCTCCCTGGGAGATGCGGACAGAGACGCAAGCTGACAAAATGGACATTGCGACGCACAGATGATCACCTTCAAGCAAGTCAACGTCGACCAGACCGTCCTGACCGCCGAGGGAGTCTCGATCGCCCAGTCCGGTTCGCACGAGTACCGCGTCTGGTCCGCACTGCCGCCTCCGACCGCAGAGCAGGGTTTCACCGCCAAGGAGATCGAGGCTCAGGTTGGCAAGGACACGGCAAAGGTCGGACAGGGCAAGGCGATGAAGAACCGCTGGATCGTCAAAAAGGGAGACGGCTTCCTCAAGGCGGTGAGTCCTTGCTCGTCCTCCCCTCCCTGCCTGTGCCTGAAACATACGGGCTGCTCATTGAGGTCGAGCATGGACTTATGCCACCACAATCTGCTACAGGTGGACCAAGTCGAGGACGTGACACAGAAGGACCTGCTCGCAATCCAGAGTACCGGCTCGCACGCAGACGAGAAGCTCCTCGCCGAGCTCCGGAAGCGCAAGCTGGTCGAGAAAAAGTACGTCACACTGTATTCTTTTTGCGGACGACGGCACGCTTGCTGACGAGATGGCTCACTCGCTCGTGCGAGCAGGAAGACGTTCTACTACCAGGTTCAGAAGGGTCCCGAGTTCTCGACCACGATCGCCAAGCTCGAGACGGACTTGACGGTCGAACTGCTCAACTCGTACGTCGGCGACTATGCTTTGAAGTCTCGACGCTAGCAAGGGCTGACGTTTCCACTCACCGGCGGCAGCGGAGCGTGGGAGAAGGCATCGTTCAAGAAGTACAACTTTGAGGCAGAGGGAGCGCCTACGTTCGGCGGGGCGCTGCACCCGCTGATGAAGGTCCGAGAAGAGTTCCGCAACATCTTCTTCGAGACTGGGTACGCAAAACTTCCCCTACGCTTCCGGCAACCCTCCACCATGCTGATGAGAGCCTCGGCAGGTTCACCGAGATGCCGACGAACCGCTTTGTCGAATCTTCGTTCTGGTGCTTCGACACTCTCTACGTCCCGCAACAACACCCGGCACGAGAAATGCAGGACACTTTCTACATCAAGGGTGAATCCTGCGCGCTCCGAAGATCCCCTTCTCGGTGTGGTCGCTGACCCGAATTTTGACCCGCAGAACCGGCGCTTGCCAAGGAGTTCCCGGAGGAGTACTACGAGCGAGTCAAGAAGGTGCACCAGGACGGCGGCTACGGTTCGACCGGCTACCGGTATCCGTTCTCGCGGGAAGAGACGTCGAAGCTCGTCCTCCGGACGCACACGACGTCGGTCTCGTCCGCGATGCTGTACGAGCTCGCGAACCAGCCGGGAGGGTTCAAGCCCGCCAAGATGTTCTCGATCGACCGCGTGTTCCGGAATGAGGCGGTCGACATGACCCACCTGGCCGAGTTCCACCAGGTCGAGGGTGTCGTCGCCGATTTCAATCTGACCCTCGCCGACCTGATCGGTGCGTGAACCTTTTGCTCTGCAGCCGGTACGACACATCGCCCGAGTACTGACAGCTGCCCGCACACCAGGCTTCATGGAGGTCTTTTTCTCCAAGATGGGCGTCAAGAACCTGCGGTTCAAGCCGGCGTATAACCCGTACACGGAGCCGTCGCTCGAGATCTTTTCGTGGCACGAAGGGCTCGGCAAGTGGGTCGAGATCGGCAACTCGGGCATGTTCCGACCAGAGATGCTCGAACCGATGGGCCTCCCCGCCGACGTGCGCGTGCTCGGGTTCGGGCTCAGTCTCGAACGGCCGACCATGATCCGGTGCGTGTGGTCCTTGTACGTAGATCTTGCATCGCACAGTCGACTGACTCGTCCGCACACAGATACGGCATCTCCAACATCCGTGACCTCCTCGGGCACAAGGTATATGTGCTCGCTACTTTTGCGGACCCTGCTTGGTACCGTTTCGTCCGCTCACACTCAATCTTTTCTCGCTCGACAGGTCCCCTTGGAGATGATCGAAAAGTCGGCTGCGGTCCGTTTCTAGAGGGTCGCAGAGGGCGTTTTACTTGACTTGTAGCAAAAAAGGGATCGCAACCGCTGTTCAGCGTTCTGTCCCCAGAGAGCTCCGATTAGGAGTCCCTGTCTTGGTACGCACATGGTCACTTTCCAGACTATAGCGAGTAGCCGGTTTCTTGTCCGAATCTTTTTTCGGGGCAGCTCTTTTTCTCCTTCCTTGCTGCCACCTCACTCTCCGACTCCGGGACGCCGAGGAATGATCAGGACAGGAGTGACTGCCGCTTGCGAGCTCAGTTATGTATCGCATCGGCCAGCGAGCCAGTCGATGAGCCGGACGCCCACTCGCTGCTGCTTCTCTTCGATCTCTCGGCCGCGAACGTCGTCGGCGCCTGTCCTCGCCCACAGACCGCCAAGCGCGATCGTAGAAGCTCGGAGACGCCTCTCAACGGACGAACCCGGCTCCGGGCCGACCCAAGGACGGCCGCGGAGACGCTGGGCACCCGTCGCAGCCGGAGCAGGCCTCTTGACCGCCGGGTTTGGCTACTTCACCATGAGGGAAGACGTTCCTACGCTCGGAGGCGATCGCTGGACGACCGTCAAGATCAAATCCGTCACGCCGATCAGTCCAGAGACGTCCTTGTTCCGCCTCGAAGTGCCAAAGTCGGTCTTGCCGCCTGCATTCTCGAGCGATCCGACCGCTCGACCAATCTTGAGCCTCTATGTAAAGGAGCCGAGTCTACAAATCCAACGAGCGTATACAGTGAGTAGCTTCTCTCCCATCTTTCCGACCTCCCATTGATCCCTCTGGACCGGTCTCGCCGACAGCCACTCTCGGCAACTTCTTTCGATTCGAACGGCCCGGCGGAGCTGGACCTCGTCGTCAAGCGATATCATGACGGCGAACTGTCGCGTTACATCCACCGCTTGGGACCCGGGAGCGAGTTGCACGTGCGGGGTCCTTCCGTGACGTGGTGGTACCGACCGCAAGATTGGGACGAAGTTGTCTTTGTGAGTAACAGCCAATGCAGTTTCGGGTTTTTCTCGCGAACGTTCAGCTCACCAGGAACTCCTGCAGGTCGTCGGCGGCACTGGGATCACGCCCGCCTACCAATTCGTAAACGACATGCTCCGCGAGGCGGCAGACCCATCCGCTTCCTCTCCAACTCCCCGCCCCGCCGTCTCGGTCGTCTACGCTTCCCCGTCTCCCTCGCGCGTCCTGCTCAAGAACGAACTCGATGCGCTTAAAGCGCGAGACTCGAATCACGTCGCGGTGCACTACCTCGTCGATCGACCGGAAGCGGGCACCTCGAAGGAGCAGGTTCCGACAGACATGGCAGTCGGCTTGATTGATCGGTCAAAGCTCGAATCGGCGATTGGACGGAGGCAGCAGGACAAGCGCAGAGTCGTCGTGGTTTGCGGTCCTGAAGGGTGAGTCGGTTCCCGCATCTTCTTGAGGGGGGCCACAGGAGCTGACCTGACTCACTTTCTGCAGCATGGTCGAAGCCGTGGCGGGTCCGCGAGGTCGCAATTTCTCGCAGGGCCGCGTCGGTGGCATTCTGCAGCAGTTGGGCTACACCGAGAAAGAGGTGGTCAAGCTCTGAGACGTTGCTTTTTGAATAGATGCTGACTTTGCATAGATGTTGACAACATTTTTTTTCGGTGGCACTACTCCTTCGAGTTGACTCCTTCAGGAGATTCTTCCAAGGCCTCGTCGTCCTCCTCCTCGCGGTCGTCCTCGTCTGCTGCCGGCAAAGGGACCGGCACCTCGCGATCCGCAGCCGTGATCTCGTCACCGCACCGCAAGCAAGTCCAACTGTCATCGGCGTCCTCTTCCGCCCTGACGAGCGTCCCCACGATGCAGTAGTAGCAGTACCGGCACCTTCCGCGACAGTTGGCGACGTACGGGATCTTGACGGCCGTGTCGCCCGCGCCGCCGCTCGGGCCGGACGAGGTGTGCGACAGCGCCGAGGCGGAGGGGAGAGTCGGGTCTGCAAAGGCGGTGACGGCGGAGGCGGAACCGAGTCCGGCCGGGGGACCGGTCGTGGTCGAATAACAGATCGGGCAGGTATGGTCGGGGAGGAAGGCGTACGGTCCTGCGGGCGGAGAATCTCTGTCGGCGTTGTTGTCGCTTTTGTTGGACCCTGCTGATGATCGGAGGGAGGAGAGGCCGAGCGAGTTGGCGATCGGGGCGGGCAAGGTGGATGCGGCGCCGCGGAGGAGCGAAGATCGTTTGGCGCGGGACGAGATGGCTTTGGTGACTCGCAGGCGGAAGCGATGCAGGTTGATGAGAGGGAGGAGGAAGAGCAAGAATTCCTGCCAGCGTGCGAATAAAAGCGGGGAAGTGTCAGTCAAGAGAACGAAAGTGCTGAACCCGAAGGAAACAGGATCGTACCGTGAAGGCCTCCCAGACGAGTTGTCGATTCAGAAATTCGAAGCTGACGTTGGGGGTGAACGCTCGACGAGCATACACCAGCCTCATCTTGAGCACTCGGTCAATCAGACTTCGGTATCTGCGAGCCGGGGGGAGTTCGCCATCAGTCTCAAAAGCGCGTCCAAGGATGAGCGAAGAAGGCAACTCACTTTCCGTTGTACAGGAAGATGAGCAAGTTGGCCAAACCGAGCAGGGCGCCCAGCCGCTCAGTCGCACTAAGCAGTTCCCACGCCGCGCGTTTCCATTCCCGCTTCCACAGCGCCACTTCGTCCTCTTTTCGCCGTCCTCCTCGACTCCGCATCCGGCGGAGGTCGACGAGCGAGAGCCACGAGCGCGGTAAGGGTTCGTCGGCCCACGAAGACTCGAGCATGCGGTCCTGCAGGCGCGATTGGAGATAAGGGGGCAGGACGACGAGCGCCGTGTAGGCGGTTTTCTGCACCGTCGAGAGTCCCGAGTCTGGAGCAGCGTGTCCGCCTGCGCATACTCGCTCGAATGGGTCAGGTTGCCCCTAATAGAGTGCGCATAAGTCTGGGGGATTGCGCTCACCCGTAGCGAACTTGCCCTCGTCCCGGTACCGCAAGTTCTGGAGAGACGCGCCGTATGTCGCGTTGCTCTCCCAGAGCGAGAGTTTCAGGATAGCCAGTCTGAGCATAGCCATGAACTCTGGCTGCCAGCTGCGTCCTCCTGCAGACTGTAGACCAGTAGACGATCCCCACTCGGGAGGAGAGAGTCAGCGTGCGTGAGCCAGCCGGTGACACAGACCACGGGCTGCGCACCTTTACGCCATCGATCGCTGCGCTGACTGGAGCGTGCAAGATGCTCTCGAGTTCTCCGTCGAGCAAGTCGGCGTCGAGTTGGGCGACGCGAGAGATCCGCAGCCGAGGCGAACTCCAACTCGCGACTGTCGACCGGAGCGTAGGCAGTCTCGAGAGCGAAGCAGGCGGAGGTTGCCAGAACCGCTCGAGGTCTTCCTCTGGCGTCGTGCTCGCCATCTCGAGTCGTCGTTGGAGTCGTCGAGCGGAAAGAGACGTTTCCGATCGACCGCTCTTCCGGCTTTCTCCCCCGGACCGGCGAACTCTGGATAATTTCTCGCAAGTGTAAAACGTCGTCGTGATTAAAAGGAAAGTGGATGGAGGCAGCCAAGAATGCATCAAATCCCCCCCAGTTCGGCTACCAAGAACACTAGCCTTAGGCAGTCGGCGCAGGAGCCGAAGCAGGACCACTCTCCTTGGTCGCGGCGTGCGCATCCTCCTCAGCCGGGCGCTGTGTGTTTCGCCAAAACATGCACCGATCAGTCTCCGAGGGGGACCCGCGACCCACGCCTCGCAAACAGGAAGGGAGAGTGAAACGCACCTCGTCAGTCGGCTGCTTGACCTCCTCGCCCTGGACGACCTCGGTCTTCTCAGGCGGGGGGACGACGCCCTCGTCCTTGTACTCGGGGAGCTTGTCTCCCTCGGCCTCGACCACCTCCTCCTCCTTGGCGACCTCCTTGCCCTTCTCGACCGGCGCACCCGTCTGCGTCACCGACGTCGCGTCGGCCGCGACCGGCGCGTCCGACTCGACCGGCGTCGGCGCCTCCTGCGACGAGCCGCTCAGGAGACTCTTGTTGATCTCCTGGGCCTCGAGGAACGCCTTCTTGAAGAGGTTGGCGTCTGGGAGAGAGGCAACACATCAGTCAGTGCCGTATTTTGGGGTTTCCACGCAAAGGACAGCCACGCACTCTCAGAGTTGGCGAAGCGGATAGCAAGAGTCTCGGCGGTCGGCTCGCCGTCGGAAACGTCGGCGGCGACGTTGTAGACCCACGAGCGGTCCGAGCCAATGTTGGGCGAGAGGGCCATCTCCGGAGTGACTGCCATGGGGCACGCGAGCGCGGTGTTGTCAGTTTTCGGTGGGAGCATGGCAAAAGAAGTTACACGAGGCGCGCTCACCGTAGTGGTTGGCGCAGACCTTGAGGGTCTTGTCGCGGCGCATGACGAGGCGGACCTTCTTCGACTGCTTGTGCTGGAGCAGTCGGACGTCACCGGTGCCACGCTCTTTCCACTCGGACGAGTCGGCAATGAATCGGAACAGCTTGGCGCGCCTGTGGAAGCCCAGTGGACAGGTAGTCAGATTCGGTCTCTTACCTAGCAGCTAGCGCGATCATTTCGAGGGAGGGTCGTGTGGCAGGAACTCGAGCCCGCTGTCGCGCCGACCAAGGCCGCAGGAGCGTGCCTCCGGGGTATGCCAATCGCCTGGAGTAGCTCGTAACCTCGCATGGTGCGCCTGCTCGAAAGTAAAGGCAGCCCATGGAAGGGGTGCGATCACCCTGTCGCTCGCCAATGCACGGGGTTCCCTCGACCCTCGCCAGCGCACGAAGGGAGAAGCAAGAGCTCGAGACTAACATTTTGAAGAGAGCCTCCTCATCCTCCTCGTGGGTCTTGACCTCGACGGTCTCGCTCAGGCGGACGACGGGCTCAAACGTCGCGGTCGACTCCTCCTCGCCGGCGGCGGGCGCGTTGGTGGGCTCTTCGGCAGACACTGAGGGATTCTTGGGTTAGTACTCGGATCTCTACTGGGACTAGCCTGGACTTGCTGTTTGCTCGAGATGTGGTGGGGAAAGGCCAGAAAACGGTCGAGTCGACGTTCCACAACGTCTCGCTCTCAGGCCAACCACGTCGACTCGCAGGTGCGGTAAGGACAGGCACCGGCTGCATAGTTGCTCGACGCCAGTCTGCGCCCTACTGCTTTTGCGCCGCAGCGGCGAGGCTCCCTCGCTTCCCTGCTTTTGCTCTCCGCACGCTCTCGTTCACGATATCCCGCTTCGCTTCGCAGCGAAATACTCGATCCTTGATGGATGCTTTCGCCGGAGACCCCAGCTACTGCTTTTTGAGCTTGTCGCGTGATTCGTGGCAACGATTGAACCGGTCCTAGGTCGGTTGGGCCGGACCTTGCGACCAGTTCTGGCCGACCGGTTCCGTGACCTGTGAGGGCCTCGTGACCGGGTGTCTCGCTTCAAACGCTCTGTCCAGCAAGAGTGTCACTCTGTCCTCGTTCTACAAACTCCCGCGCCTACATAGTCGAGCGCATGTCGCCGCCATTGCAGCCGGTACTCAGCCCTCGGTCCGAATCGCCCGACACAATGTCGCCCCTCGCTCTGCCTCCTTACACGCCAGCGTCGTCCCCCGCCTCTTCAGAGATCTCGCTCGAGACCCTCTCCCTCGGTGACGTGGACAGCGACTGGTCCGAAACGGCTTCATCCGCCGGCGGAACCGAAGACTCGTGCACGTCTGCGTGCTGTGATAATCCTGCCCCTCCTCCTCCGCACGGAGCCAAGGAACCGCCACCGACGACTGAGCGAGTGTTGGCCACCGTACCGGAGGAAGCGTGGTCTCCACTCGTCATCATCGGAGCGGGGCCGCACGCCTTGGCTCTCGCCGCGCGCTTGAACGAGCCTCGTCCGGCGGCGCTCTACACCGATCTCGAACATGCCCGACTCAGCTGGCTGCAACGCGACGACGCCGATCAGCGCACGACAAAGTCACAGAGTCGTCACAAGGCAGTCAAGGGTCACTGGCCGGCGCGGAAACTCGTCGCTCCGAAAGAAACGACGCTCGTCGCGAACGCTGCCGATCCGGCGCCGTCGGTCCGGGTCTTGGACTCGAGCGGTAGTGCCTGGCTCTCCCGATGGGATGCCTTCTTCGCCGGCCTGTCCATCCAACACCTCCGAAGCCCGATGACCTTCCACCCGAGTCCAGCCAACGCCGACGCCCTCGTTGCGTACGCCCAGCGCACTTCGCGCGAACCCGAACTCGAACCGATCAAGGGCGTCGTTGGGAGCGAGTTGAGCAAGCACCAGCGCAAGAGACGGGTGCGGCGGCCCTCGTCGATCAGCGGAACCAACTTGATCAATGAGCGAGACCGGCAGGACTATCAGCGCCCTTCGACGGCGCTCTTTCGCGATTTCGTCCAGGACGACCTCGTCGATCGGTATCCTACCCCTCAAGTCGAACACACAACCGTGACTTCGGTTGCGTACGGCTTGATCCACGTACAGGGCAACGGGCCCCGCGTCGGTTTCGTAATCGACTCGGTTCGACCGGACGGTACCCTCGAAAGACGCGCGGCCCAAGCCGTCGTCATGGCCGTCGGTCCTTCCTCCGTCCCTTCCATTCCCGAGTGGCTGCTCCGCGCAGCAACCTCCGCACCGCCGACCGCCTCGGCTGCCGCTGAACCAGAACCGGATCGTCGGAACTCGAAGAACCCTTGGGACAAAGCGGCCATCTGCGGTCCAGGCTGGTGTCACTCTTCGGCATTTGCGGTGCCGGGATGTCGACCGCTCGAGGGTCCTCTGGGCGAGAAAGTCCGGCGCGGTGAGGAAGTGCGCGTCTGCGTGATCGGGGGCGGGTGAGCACGGCTGCAAGTCGTCCCTCTCCCGTTATTGTGTTGCTTACTCTACCTCGCTTTCTCTCTCTCCAGTCTGACATCGGCGCAGATTATTGACTCGCTCCTCGCGCAAGGAGTCTCGTCCGTCGTGCTCCTCGTCCGTTCCCGTATCAAGACCAAGCACTTTGACTTTGAGTGAGCTCCTTCACTCTCTCTTACCCTCGCTTTCGGATCAAATGTGCTCAGTCAATCTCTTCCCTGACAGTCTCGAATGGGTCAGCAAGTACAACAACCTGCGCAAGATGGAGTTCTTGCAAGAAGCGGACCCGCACGAGCGTTTCGAGCAGATCCGCAGCAGTCGGAACGGCGGGAGCGTCAATCCGACGTTTGCGCGGATCCTCAAGCAGCACGAGAAGAGTGGACGACTCGAGATCTGTACGATGACGGAGGTTGAAGGAGCGGCTTACGACACGGACGTGGACAAGTGGACGCTCGACACCGTGACGAAGCTTGACCCGCCGAAGCACGACAGTCACGAGCAACCGAGCCGGTTCCAGATCATCTCCGACATTGACTATGTTGTCGCCTCGACGGGTAGCAAGCTCGACTTTGCGACCGGCGTCGACTTTCTCGCGCCGCTTGCTCGCGCCGGACTCGTCCCCGAGACCGTTCACGGCTTGCCCGTCTTGACGCACGACTTGCAGCTCTCGCCATCGCTGCCGTTGTTTGTCCTCGGAGCGTACGCGATGCTCGAGGTGAGGCGCGTGACCTAGTTGGGCTATATCCGGACTTGTGTTGGGAGCATGGCGCTGACTCTTCTTTCGCACGTGCACAGCTCGGCCCCGACGCGCTCAACCTCTCTGGCACGCGCGCAGGCGCCGAACGAGTCGCGCACCGACTCGGCGAGCTCGGGATCTTAGAACGCTACTCGACCTCGCCGGCAAACGCTTCGACCGAGCGGATGAGGGCAAAGCAGGCGCGGAGCGGTGGCGAGGGAAACTATTTCGAAGGGCTCGGAGAAGTAGAAGCGTGATCGCCTGTAGTCTGACGGTGTGTAAACTTGAAAATTCACAATGCACAGGCCGGACCGAGACTTCTGAATGAGCAAGATTCTGGACAGGGTGTGAGCTGTGGACAGGAAGGCCCTTGTCGAGCCGGACTTTGTCGCGCATTTGTCTACTCTTCGCAGAGTGCAGCGGTCTCGGGCTCCTTTCCTTCTTGGTCGTCTGGACAATCGCTTCGACGGTCGGTTCGACGGCAGCTTCGACAGTTGTCCTGGCGGTGTCTTTGACGGTCGACCTGTCGGAGGGATTCGCGGCAGCGGCGGCCGCCACGACGTCCTCGAAGTCCTTGCCGGCCAACTCGGCCTCGCGCTTCATCTGGACTTCCTCCGGCTCCGAGCCGGTGATCTTGGCGCTGCGCGTCGACTCGAGGTGCTCTTCTAAGCTCTGCCGAGGAAGCGAGAGCGAAATCAGCAAACTTGCAATCGAGAGAGCGAGACCGACAGAAAGCACCGAGAGAGCGAGACCGTCAGGAATGACTGACCTCACTCGGGTGCAAGTCAGACTCGGTGTTCAGGCACTCGTCGAGCGGGGCTTTCACGCGCTCCATGGTAGTGTCTTCGTTCGTTGGATCTTCGGGCGCGTCAATGCTCCCCTTCGTGTCAATGCTTCCCTTCTTTCTGTTACGGGCGTTGTAAGATTCAGTTCGCGCTCAGCGTGCTCCGGAACACCACAAAAGGCGGGAATCGAAGCGCCACGTGCCTGAGCAAGCGCCCGTGCTCGTCCCGACCCGTCTCCTTGCGCACCTGCTGTATCGCCATCCGCGCAGCCTTGGCCATGATCTTGTGCTTCCTCGGGCCCGCTGCTGCAATCTCTTCCATCCATTCCTGCAGCTCCGGCGGCGAGCGCACGTATCGATCAACGAAGCGCCGATGGCCGCGGTTCGTCACGGTGCTGTTCAGCCAGGTCCAGCTCGTTGAGAGGTCAATACCGTCGACGAGAGCAGTCGAGGCACGCTGTGACATGTCAGCGTAGCAAGAGCGGCGAGTAGAAGGGGCTTCTGGGCGGTTGAAGCGGGTACGGCCGTTGGGAAGAATCCCCGTCCGGCAGAACTCCCGTCCTGAAAAGGAGTCTCGATATCGATCTTGCGGGGAGGAGGCTCGTGCGTGGGCCTCGCCGGAGAAGTCCCGACATTGAGACGGGTGCGGCGGAGCGTCCGGAGCAAGGGAGGGGCGGGCAAAGGCAAAGCCGGAGGACCCTGCCATGGATTCTGTAGAGCCTGCAGCACGATTTGCACGCACTGTTGCGAGCTTTTCGGCCATGGTTGCACCGACGTCCTGTTGCGGTAGCCTCATGTTTGCCTCATGGTCGGACGCGTCCGCCCCGCGTGGTACGTGCGTGGTGCCGGAACGCCCCGACGAGCGGTGTAGCTTCGAGCTTCCCCGGCGTCGATAGGCGGACTCCTCATCCGCAGCTCGAAGGAAGGTCGTGACAGCAACGTAGCTTCGGCAGCCATGGAGCAGGGAGCGGCGTATCGTGAAGCACCTCATCGTGGACTGAAGTTCGGCTCAGACGTCGGGGTCGTGCGCGCACGAGAAGAGCACGAGCGGCGCACAAGCCAGGAGAAGGAAGTCAAATGCTCAAGAACACAGAACAGCAGTCTTGACGCGCCTCTTAGCGTCGAGAGATTGTGGGAGACATCAAGAGCCGGTCGAACGTCAAGAAGGTCTCGTTGTCGTCCGTGTCTGCAACACCCGATAGATACTGACGCAGCTCCTTCGGTTGAATGCAACGTCAATCAATGCGCTGTATCCGAGCGTGAGGAGTTAGCTGGTTAAATGCCGACCTCGTCAGGCAAGAATGCTGCATGAAGGAAAGGATGTAGAGAACCAAGTGAAAGCATACAGGTTTGTTTAGCCGCAGAACAACGAGCCGAGACAGTGTGAGAGTGTAAGGGAAGCTTGTAAGCTCAAACACGACTGAGCGGACTTTTGACGGGCAAAGCTCTCGGTGCGGACCCCATCGCCGAGCGCAACTGAAAGTGTCTCTTTGAAATCGCACTGCACTACTACCTCTTTGCGAACGGGACCAGCCCGTGTCTTGATGCCTGGTTGTTGAAATAGCATAAGTATGCGTGTGGAGACAGCGGCCGCACTGTGAGTCGCACTCACCTCCAGGAAAAAGACAATCATTTCCTGTACTTGGCCATCTCGCAGCCCTTGTTCTCGTACCTATGGCGTGAGCGCGTATCGTCAGTCAGCCGGTGCAAGTAGTGGAAGCAGTAACAAGAAGAGCGGGCGTACCCGCATTTGGCGTAGAACGCTGCAGGAGCAGAATTTCGGTTAGGCTCGGAGCAGAAATCGATTGAGCCGAACCATCGCCGCTGCGTGCTCACCTTCGTTCTTCGGATCGCAGTCGAGGATGGTCTGCAGGTACGCTTGCAAGGAGTCAGGTTCAGACCGGAAGAAAGGTAACCGCGGCCCGGCACGGACCTTGTACGCGCCGACGTGCTCGCTGAGGGCGGTCAAGACCTCGATCAACTTGAGGCCGAGTTTCTTGCCCTGCATGCGCGGGTCGACGACGACATCCTCGATGTGCCCGCAGAGCCCTGCGTTCCTGAGGAACTTGCGTTCGATGAACACGGTCGCCTGCCCCACTAGCCGGTCGGACTGGTCCTCGACGATGACGATGGGGAGGTACGTGAGCTCAACGGCGTTGACGCGCTTGAGCTCCTCGAAGCGAATGGACCATGCTTCCTGGCCCACGTCGGGGGCAGCGGTGAGGTGGGTCAACAGCTCGAGGTGTCCGCGAGCGTAGTCGGACGCGGCGAGAGGCCGGAGCGAGAGTCCGGCGGGCAAGTTGGAGAGGAGCTGCTGCGGCAGGAGCCCAGCATCGTACAGGTACTCGGTCTGCTCAGCTGCAGGCATGTCTTCCAGGTGTGTATGCGGAGTCAAACCGGTCAAGTTGAGCGAACTTGAAGGTTGAACTCTCCCCAAACCCGGTGAAGCGACTATGCCGCGCTCAGAGTCACCGGATCGCCGCTCCGAGCACTCTAGCCATCGGTCTCGCTCGCACAGGGAACCGGAAGAGCGCTCCGAGCGACACAGGAGTCGCTCTCCACGCCGTCATTCTCATCATCACCGCCGCAGAGACGACGACCGCGACGACGACCGCAGCTCGCACAGGGATCGCAGAGACGACAGAGACGGAGGGGACCGTCACAGGAGCAGTCGGGGCAAGGACCGCGAGCGCAGCAGGTCGAGGTCGAGGAGCCGAGACAGGTCCAGCCGCCATCGTGACAGGGAGGACCGCTCTCGCTCCAGGTCCAGAGAGCGCAGCCGTCACTCTAGTAAACGCGACGATCACCGCTCGTCGAGGCGCAGAAGCAGGAGTCCGAGTGCGGCGGCGGGCAGCTCGTCCGGATCCGACTCGGACGACTCGCGCGACCACCGCCGACACCGCCGACGCCGTCACGGCTCGCGCGACCGCGACGACAAGGACGAACGCAGGCGCAGGAGGGAAGAGAAGAAAGCTCGCAAGGCAAAGGTTCGTGGGCCTTTTCGCTCGGAGGGAATTCACGATCCTTTGCTGACTTGTTGCTCTGCAGCGCGAGGAGAAGAAGCGCGCAAAGGCAGGACTCGCGCCGGTCGAATGGGGCAAACACGGAATCTTGACCGAAGCTGGTCAGTCCTCTCTATTCTCTCGCCGTCAGCGCGGAATTGACCGAGACCTAAGCCCGACAGACATTTACACCAAGAGTGACGAGTTCCACGCGTGGATGATCGGCGAGCGCATGATGAACCCCGAGACGACGACCAAGGCGAAAGAGAAGGAGCTCTTCAAGCAGTTCATGGAGGTGAGCGAGCAACCATTCCTGCCGATCGTCCTCGCGCGCTGACGCTCTTTCGCCGATGTTTCGCAGGACTTTAACACGGGTGCGCTTGTCACCCTCGCAGAATACAACAGGCAAAGCTGATGCAGACTCTGAAACCAGGTACATTGCCGCACGAGAAGTACTACGACCTCAAGAAGCACGAGATGCGCATGAGTGCGATCAAGATGGGCGAGACGGTCGACTCGTCCGACACGTACGACTTTAACCGCGACCTCGAATGTAAGAGCCCCCACTCCCGCCGGCTTGAGCGCACATGTGCTGACCTTGAATGCCGTTTCCCTCTACCGCGCCATGCAGCGGCAAGAGCCACGCACCGCCGCTCGGCGAGCACGATCGACGACCAACTGCTCGACCGGAAACGGCTCGAGGACCTCCGTCGCGTGCAGAACGAGCGCGTCCAGCGCGAGAAGATGACCCAGCTCGGGCTCAAGGTCTCGGAGAAACTCGGCGTCCGCTTGGAGGACAAGATGCGGTAGTTTTTGTAGCGGGAAAACTCGTCGGCTGTCAATGTCGCTTTCAAAACCTGCGCGCCGAGTCTCACCAGAAGAAGAGATGAGATGGGAAGCAGAGAGATTGCAAAATGCAGATGTGCGGAGAGTGTGGAATTAGGCTCGCGCGTTTGGTAGGCTACAGCAGAGGTATCGAAGGCGCAGAGAGAGAGAGCGAATGGATGCGGCAGTGACAGGGGTATCGAAAGCACAGGGTATTGATGTTGAACAGAGAGAGAGGAGGGACGGTATTCTATAGTTGTGGAGCAGGCGTGGGCCGGTCGTCATCGTCGTCGTCGTCGGTCGTCTCGACGGCCAGGATCCTGCCTTCGGCTCGGCGTTGGCGACGTCTCTCGCGCCGCTCGCGCAGGACTCGCTTTGCGAGGTACACGAAGCCGACGGTAGGCTCGCCCTCGCTGTCACTGACATGCGAGTCCGAGGCCGGGTCCGGGTTCGCTTGCGCTACCTCGGCCTCGATTTGGCGAAGTTGCTGCAAGACCTCGTTCTCGGCTTCCCTCCTGCTCTTGGCCTTTTTCTGCGGATGCGGCGGCGACTGGTCGTCGTCTGCTGCCACTTTGCTGCTGCGCTTGCGCTTCCGAGCGGCCCGTTGTTGAGCGGAGAGAGCTGCGTCTTGAGCGGGTTTGGCGTCGGCGCGGCGCATGGGCCCGCGATCGAACGGGTGCGGGAGGGTGTAGCGACCGACTCGAGGCTCCATCGGGACGAGTTTGTACGGCGTGACGGTCCAGGGTCGGAGGGGGCGGAGTGCGAGGTCGGGTGAGAACGACTCGATCTGCCAGGAGAGCGGATCTCGGCCGGGGCGGTAACGGCGGTCGGTCCCGTCGACCGACTCGGTATCCGAGCTGTCGAGGTGCGGCATGTCGACGAGAGCGGGCACAGGGTCGTGCCACCTCGCCTCGATCTCGTCCGAGCTGTTGCGGCCGTCGTCGTCCGTGTCGCCGTCGACGACGAGGGTCGCAGCCGAGTCGGTGCTGATGCCGTTCGGCGCGGGCGGCGAGCGCGAGAGCGAGCGCGACCGCGGCCTGGCGCGCTGTTTCTTTTGGCTTGGTCGGACGAGTGGCAGGCGCGGATGGCGCGAGAGGAGGAACGGGAGAGCGACGGCGGCGAGAGGCGGTGCTGGCGGCGGTGGAGGCGGCGGACGGCAGCGCAGGGGCCCGAGCACGAGACGCGCTTCGGGCGCGACGCTGCAGCGCTGCCTCTTCTGAGGCTTGATAGCGCCGCTCACACCCGCCGCAGGTGCCAGGGCGACCGGTGGTGCCAGCCCGAGCGTCTCCGAGCTGCTCGTGGTGGGGCTCGCCGCCGCCGGTCCGTCGCCATCCTCGCCGCGAACGACGCGCAGCGCGACCTGCTTGCCGGTCTGCGTCAAAAGTCAACAGCAATATATACTAGCTTCAGTATCCATGGCTGCCTATGGCTGCTGAGGCATACAGTGCCGGGTACTTGACGCGTACCTGCGCGCTCGTCGCTGTGTTCAACCCTGCCAGGTTGACAGCTGGCTGGGTGCCGCTCTGCACCTTGAAGTTGGCCCGGCAGGGCAGCACCTGAACCGGTGAGTGTATGGCCAACACTTTGTCAGCGTATGTGGGAGGGGTGTCCTGAAACGATAGAGGTCAGAACCAGGTCAGTCGCCTTGAAAGTGGTATCCAGAAGAAATCGGCCGTCGTCTGAAGTCGATCGAATTGCAGTACCGTGCGGTCCCAAGCAGATCGGTGACGAAAAGTGGTTCGACATACCTTGTGTGCGCACTCAATGTCGCGACGCCGTATGCGTCCGCAAGATGAAGGGTGTGTGCACGGCGGGTGTGGGTGCAGCCGTGCGAGGTGAGGGACAAGAGGGGAGAAAGGGAGAGAAAGGAGACAAAGAGGCAAGTTTGTCTCGAGGCTGGGCGTTATGTCAACTCCCCTGCGACGCAGGGTCCAAGCTCACAATCTGTGGTCCCTTCCCCCAGGTTTTCTCCTCGGTTTTCAGGGGTTGGTTGACCGAGGATTTCAGCTTTTCTCCCCTTCTCTTCCAATGCCTCGCATTCTGGACTTGGGTGAGGACTGGCACAATGTGGTACAACAAAGTAGATTACTGCACACCCTGCCAGCTGCCCATGAGCCCTACTTCAAGTGAAGGCTCCGAGGGTGTCCTCCCTGTCGCGTCTCCTCCCTTTCCTTCCGCACCAAATCTTGACATGGTCTGAACCACAAGCTGGAGATCTGACAACAGATGATCAAGTGCAACCCTTGCCTGAGTCACATTGGCTGCAGCCAGTGCTCTGCAATTGATTTGTCCGGAACAATGATCAGCAGGTTTCCAAGATCATGAGCGAGAGGAAACATGGCTCACATGACTAGGGTGGCCCCTTCCACTTGCATTGACCGCGTCAATTCGCTTGGCCGTAAGGGTTTGTCGACCTCTATGACTTGTTTGACGAGCGTGGCATCCTCCGCCGAGGGAAAAGGGAGCGAGAGGTTCCTGGCAAAAGTGTGGGCAGCGGGTCAGTCGGGCTGCTCGAGACACGGATCTCCGGATAGATACTCACAGGGTGTGCCAGCCTGGTCGGTCCGGTGCGCCGTTCATCGTTGGGAAAAGGGGAGGCGGAAGAGCGTGAAAGAGGGAGCGTCGGATTAAAGTCAACCAGCATCTGTTCACCTGCTCATCGATCGGACGCTATTACGCCTGTCTAGCGTACTCGCAAGTAATCCAGCTCGCTTCTTCCTGCCCGCGCAGCGTACTCCCGCCGCTTGTCACCTCGTCCTCGCTTCGCTTCATCGAATCCTCATCAATCATCGACTCGACAGAGCAAAGAACCAGCCGCAGCCCCGCGTGCCGCAAGTGAACAGGCCCGGGTGATAGAGACCAACGCTCGCGCTCGCTTCGATCGGTCTACGCTTCTCGGATGGCGGAGACGGGGTCTGCAGGCGGAGAGGCGAGGAAAGGAGGCGGTGCAGGTCTGCCCCAGGTTGCCGGTGCGTCGACGGATCAGTTCTGCGGGCCAAGTCGAGCGCTCATAGCTTATTGGTTACTCCGGTGCAGACGGGAATCGCGCTCCTGCTCGCGAAAATGCTCCGCCTTCGCCCAGCAAAAGCGACTTGACTTATGCCGACCCGCCGCCAAAGCCGGCTCGCCCGACGCCTGCCAAGGTCATCGGAGGCTCCGCTCGTACTCCAACCGCTGCTACAAAAGAACCGCAGGACGGCGATGTGACCCTGAGCGCGCTTGTCGCAGCTGATCGCAGCGCTTCCACCTCGAGCTCCTTCAGCAGGGATTACGTCGAGCGCTGGCGCGCGACGGTCGAGCTCTCGGAGGATGACCTCTCTTTTGATACGGATGTGCTCCTCGACAACAAGTCGAAAGCCACCGCCACGCTTCCATCGCAGGTTGGCGGAGCCGCGGCGGATCCGGATTCCACTCCGACCAGGAAGCGCTCGCAGCCAGCCCCTGAACTTGAGGCGGGAACGAGCTCTCAAAACAGCACGATGTCTGGCGCTCGCAAAGTGGCGCCGCATGCCGGGCGCACGCCTGAAGCTGCGGAAGAGAACAAGCCCCCCAACGCGGCTTCCTCGCAGCTTTCCAAGCGCGCGAACAGGTTCGGTCGCGACCTTACCAACGAGAAGAGCATCGAGACAAGCAATTCGAGCGACTCAAGGTGAGTCCACTTGACGTTTCCTACACCGGCTGTTCTCTGGAAAACCTCATCCTCTTCGGATCGCCAGCGCCTCCGAGTCGACCCCTCGTAAAGCTCCGGTCCGGCAGCGCACTCGAACTGCTGCAAAGGGCGGAAAGGGCAAGAAGCCACTACGCAAAACGGACCTCGCGGACGAGACTCTGGTGGAAACGGAAAAGGTGCGCTCTCTCCCCCTTGGCGTTAGTTGCGAGCTCAGTTCGGTTTGACCTGCCTCGTGGCGAGCAGCAGCGCAAAGAGAAAGCTCGTGCCAAATGGAAGGAAATCGACGAGTTCCAGCTTGAAACGGTCTATACGCTCTGAGCTCTCGCTTCATCGCTCGCTTTATATATGTGTGGACTCTTCGGCATCGTGAGAATCAAATGGCAGCTCGATTTTGCGAATGCAATGAATCCTGTATGCAGAATGCCCCTCCCCCACCCCCATGCAAATAGTCTATACAATCTGCGCGCTACTCCACGCCTCCTCCACGAGCTGCTTGCGCTCGAACCGTCTCCGCCATTCGTGGATCGTCATGCTGGCGCCAGCCAAGAGGAGCAGGACCGACAAGTCCCGGAAAGAAAGAGCCTGGGTTTGGAAGATGGACTGGAGGAACGGGATATAGATAAAGGAGAGCTGGACGAGGAACGAGACCGAGACGGCGAGCAGAAGCATCTTGTTCGGCGCGCCCGAGAAGAGCGGCACGTTCAGTCCGCGGTTTTGCAGCGCGGACGCCAGGTCGAGGAAAACGAACGAGGTGAAGGTCTGCATGCAGTACGGGTCATCCGGTTAGTCACAGGAGTTGCGCCTGAAGCGGAAGTGGTGTTCTCCAACGAACCATAGTCTGATCCCGCGCGAGGTCGCTCCCGTCGCCCTGTTCTCGAGCGAGGATGAAGAGCACTCCGCAGATGATGACGCTCGCCGAGAAGGCGACTCGGTACAGCAGGCGCTTGGTCAAGATGGGCGCCGTCTTGGGTCGAGGCGGTCGCTTCATCGCTTCGCGGTCGACGGGGTCGACCCCGAGCGACTGCGAAGGCGGACCGTCCATGATGACGTTGATGAAGAGGATCTGCATCGCGTTGAGCGGGTTCGGGAGTCCGAGCGCGGTTGAGAGGGTGATGAGGGACAGGGCTGCGACGGCCGTCGAGAGCTGGAAGCAGAGGAAGTTTTGGATGTTGACGAAGATGCCTGCGCAAAGGCCGAGAGCGGGATTTCTCTTCGGTCAGCAGTACGCTCTGCCTGCGCTCCGATGTTGGCGAGTTCATGAGAAAAGCTCACCCTTGCCCTCCTCGACCGCTGGCAAGAGGGTCGCAAAGTTGTCGTCGACGAGGATCACGTCGGCCGCCTCTTTGGCAACATCGGTACCGCCTCGCCCCATCGAGACGCCGATGTCAGCCATCCTCAAAGCCGGCGCATCATTGACTGCAGATGATAGCGCAGGGATCAGCTCGACCGAACGCGGCAGCGCGTCCAGAGTCAGACGTCATCAGACGACACGCACCTCCATCGCCCGTCATGGCGACAACTGCCCCTCGCGCCTGGTACGCCTCAATGATCGCCATCTTGTGCCGCGGCGTCGTCCTCGCAAACACCGTCACGCCCCCGATCCGATCCGTCAACTGCCTCTGACTGAGCGCGTCAATCTCCTTCCCCGTCAGGACGCCGATCCGGTTGTGGTGGGGGTTGCTGTTGCCCGGAGTTGTCCGGATTCCGAGTTGACGCGCAATAGCCACAGCCGTCTCTTCGCTATCTCCGGTGATCATGACGACGTGGATCCCCCCCGCGCTCAATTTCGTGATCGCGTCGGCGACCCCCGGCCGGGGCGGATCCATCATCCCCTGGAACCCAGCAAAAGTGAGGGCGTTCGGATCCGGTCCACACGCCATGGCGACGACGCGCAACCCGAGCGAGGCGAGCTCGACCGCCTTGCTCGCGACGAGTTTGGCGACGCCCGCGTCGAGCGGCGCGGTCGAGTTGTCCTCGCGGAGGTAGGTCTGACACCGCGCCAGGACGGGATCGAGCGCGCCCGAGAGGTAGGTCGAGTCCGGACCCGTGGTCGCTTGTGCATGCGTGAACGAGCCGGTGACGGACTGGGTCTTAGTTTCGGAGCTGAAGGCGACTTCGAACTTGGGGGTAAAGAACGGGCGTTGATCGGCGAGGCCGACTTGCTGCAGGACGTTCATCAACGCGACTTCGGTCGCTTGGCCGCGGTACTTGCCCTTGTCCGAGTGGGCATGGTTGCAGAGGTTGCCGATGAGGAACATGGGCGCGCGAGAGTCGGAAGGGGAGAGGGTCATCGCGCCGCGGTCGAGGTCAAAGATGCCGTGATCGACCGTGTACGCTTTCGTGACGGTCATGACGTTGGTCGTCAAGGTTCCTGTCCAGCCATAGAGGTAGGTTAATCGCGAGTTCTCTTTGCTCCTTTCAAACGAAAGCCCGATGTACCCGTCTTGTCGGAGCAGATCACGCTGACGCTTCCAAGCGTCTCGACACTCGGCAATTTCTTGACGATGGCATGCCGCTTCGACATGCGCAAGACGCCGAGCGCGAGGGTGACCGTTACCACGATAGGGAGTCCCTCCGGAATCGCAGCAACAGCAAGCGAGACTGGGGGGCCGGAAAGGGTTAGCTGGAGGTTTTCCGACGTGGGCGACACGGAGGCTCACCTCCAATTGTAAACATCTCGAGCCAACTGCGATGCTGGATGACGCCGATCAAGCAGATGACGCCGATGACGGCAAACGAGATGATGGAAAGCCGTTTGGCGAGCTCGTCCATCGAGATTTGCAGCGGCGTCTTTTTCTCGCCGACCTGCCAAAATGCCGCAGCGGATCAGTACTTCGCTCGCCGGATCTTAACAAGAGAAAGAGGGAAGGGAGGGAGCTCACCTCTTGCATCATGCTAAACACGACGCCAAACTCGCTCTGGACTCCGGTCCCGACGACGATGCCCTCTCCGCGCCCGCTCCGGACCAGAGTCCCCATGAAGGCAATGTTGTGCCTCTCGCTGATCGGGACGCCTCCCATCCCGGTCCCCGTTTCGGGGATCGCCTCGGTGTGCTTCTTGGCCGGGCGGGTCTCGCCCGTCAGGGCCGACTCGTCGACTTCGAGGCCGTGCGCCTGCGTGAGGCGGATGTCGGCCGGGATGCGGTCGCCCGTGTGGAAGGTGACGAGGTCGCCGGGGACGAGGACGTTGGCGAGGACGGTCGTCTTTTGGCCGTTCCTGCGGTTGAGAGATGGGTTAAGGCGGTTGTTCTTCTCCGCGTGAAGTGGGAGGGGGCAGCTCGTACCGGATCAAGTGGCAGTAGTGCGGTACAAGTTTGTTGAGGGCTTCGAGAGACTTTTCGGACCTCTGCTCCTGGACAAAGCCGACGGTGACGACGATGGCGATGGCCATGAGGATGCTCGCGGCGTCGTCATAGTTTCCGACGACGGCGCTGACGGCGGCACTCGCGACGAGGAGCAGGATCAACGGGTCCTCGTAAAACTTGACGATAAACTTTTTCCACGTCGGTTCTTTTGCCTCGACCTCGAACTCGTTGGCGCCGGCGAGTTCGCGGACGGCGTGCACCTTGCTGGCGTCCAGGCCGGACGAGGCCGAGGTGCCCAAGGCGGACAAGGTTTGGGCTATGGACTGAGTTGCGAATCGCGCAGACGGAGTGAGCGGTGCGGCCGTGTGCGCGAACGGGTGATGGTGATCAGCGTCGCGGGCAGCAGGAGGAGGAGCGAAAGCGGCGGAGGCGACGCTCTTGAGTTCGCCCAAGGGGTTGTGGTGAGCTGCGAATTCGACGATCGACTCTGGCTCGTGCCTCCTGAGCTGGGTCGAGTAGGCATAGTGGGCGTCGTCGGCGGGGAGCGGGGCGGGAGAGTTGGACCGCGACGAGTCGGACGCGGCTGCACTCGACGACGACGCGTGGTGCTCGGACGAGGACGGGAGCAGGTGCGAGTACGGCGTCTTCAAGTCGGACGGCATGCCCGCCCTTCCCCTTTGGCCTGGGCTGCTTGCAGAGGCTCGCTCAAAGGACCGAAGAAGACGACGTGCACTTTTCGAGGTGCTTCAGCGTGATCGATCGACGTCCCCAGCTCGACGCGCGACGAGACTATACGCCGGGTAGCGAGACAGAGAGTACAGCGAGCCGGTGATGGCTTTTCGTGCGGTGCTCGGGTCGCAGCAGCTCCTCAGCAGACGTCCGACGCTCCTCCTTCTCCCCACTCGGGTCCTCGCTTCATCTCGACGTCGGATCGCCTCGAACGCAGTCGCACCCGCCTTTGGCTACCAGAACCAGCTCGACTTGAGCGCCGACGTGAGAGAGGAGGAAGCCGAAGCCCAGGCTGGCAAGGGAGGAGGCGGACCCTCGTCGGGGGGTCAAGGCGGCGGAGGAGGAGGAGGAGGAGGAGGGCCGAAACCTCCAAGAGGACCGGCGTGGGATAGCGCAATAGCAACTGCAGGTGGTCAGTACCAAGAAGAAGTCACTACCCCCTTTGCTGCAACTGAAGCCCTCCACCTGGTCACGACACAGGCATCATCCTCCTGACGGGAGCCGGACTCTGCTACCACTACTGGTACAAGTGGGAAGTCCAGCGCAAGATGGCCCGCGCCTTCGCAAAAGGGTACGACCCCGTGCTCGAACTCGCCCAGGCGACCGCAAAGGAGAGCGACGGCACCCCGCGCAAGGGCATCATCCGACGCAAGGAGCAGGACTATGTCGACAAGGTCATCAACGGTGAAATCTCGGGAGAATGTGCGCTCTCTGTGTTCCTAGCGCTTCTTCTCGCGTACTGACCTCTGTCTGCTCTCCCCAGACTTGCTCTTGATGGGTCCCAAAGTGAGTCTTTGCCCTCGCATCGTCCCTTGACCGCGCTCCCACCGCTCGCAGCGGGTCGGGCTCACGGTCTGCTTTAATGAGGTGAGCTGACGAAACAAGAGACTTAATCTCTCGAACACCACCAGGGCGCCGGCAAGACGAGCATGCTCCTGCACGCCATGCTCGAGAACCAAGCCGACGGCTGCGCCATGCTCGAAGCGCACGAGGACCCCGAAGTCGTCCGGTTACGACTCGGCAAGGCGCTCGACTTTGAATACAACGAGGTAAGTGAGCCTGACCTTCAAGCGCAACATCTGGATCAAGAATAAGGGGCCGCCCAGCCTTGCCGCCTCGGGGAACCAAAGGCGAGCAGCGGTTTCGCCACCTTGAAACGAGAGATTGACGCCGATTATTTGACGCTCGTAACAGGACTCTTTCGCCGGTCTCTTTTCGCGAAAGGACCCGCGCGAAGCCGGTCCGATCCTCGACATTGAGCGCGCCCTCGCAAAACTTGAGAAGGTCAGGACCGCGTATCGAGCGCAGCTGTGTCTTCTCTTCCCTCACACCTCCCTCACAGGCTACTGACGCTTAGCGAGTGGCTTACATTCTTACAGGTTGCGATCCGTGAACGGAGGAAGCGGAATCGACCTCTGGTCCTGATCGTGCAGAACGCGCACTTTATTCACGACGTGAGTTCGAAGGTGTCTGCCTGTCGAGATTTGTCGCCGACTGAGAAACTTTCGTTCCATATCTCCTACAGGATGAAGATGGGCACGCGTTGCTTCACATGCTGCAGCAGCGCGCCGAAGCTTGGTGTGCGTGACTCTGGAGGCTCACTCGTGTCGTGGCCGAAACTGGGTACACAACTGACCTCGTGTCCTCTACCCACGCCCGACAGCACAATCCGGCGTCTGCACCATGGTCTTCCTGACCGACAACTACTGGGTCTTTGACCGCCTCCGCCGCAACGCGACGCGGATGCACGTCCTCTCGGTCCGCGACCTGACCCCGCACGAAACGTTCGACTACCTCTCGGGGACGCACGCGCGCCATTTCCCGGACGAGCCGCCCATCTCCAAGGCGCAGAGTCTCCGGATTTGGGACTTGATTGGGGGCAGGTTGTCGTACTTGAGCAAGGCGGTCAAGCGGAGGGATGTGGAAGGCGCGGCGAGGGACCTCGTCGCCGAAGAGACAGAGTGGCTGCACTCGCATCTCGGCTTGATCCCCGACCATGATGGTCAATCCTGGTCTCCTATTCCCTATGAGCTGTTCACCCCTGATTCGCTTACGGCTCGCAGACGATGTCATGGACGAGCAAAAGGTCTCGTCATGCTCATTCGTAGGTTCCCCTCACCCAACTCGGGCGCCCGTGATTGCCTTGCAAGCATCTGACAGTCTGCCTTCTTACAGCTCCTCTTCCAACACCTGGCCAAGATCGCCGAAGACGCCGCGCCCTTGCTCGCGCAAGCCGCGCAGAGCATCGAAGAGCCGCAGACCGACGCCGAAACGGACGAGGCGATCGAGCTCGACTTGCTCAACGTGCTGCCGCGCGAGCTCGACCCGAAAGTCACGTACCGCGAAGCTGTGAGTACTCCTCTGCTCCGCGAAAACCTTTCGTCTCGTGTGCTTCGTTTGTGACTGAGCGCGGTCATTTTCCTTGGGGTAGCGAGAGATCATGACCCGACCCGACTACCTCGTCGACCTCGACGCGCTGCACGTCATCTCGATCGACAGAAATCACAACGTCCGACCCGATAGTCGCCTGATGCTCAACGTTTTCCGCGCCATCGCCGGCGAGGAAGACTTCCAGGAGAAGGTAGGTGCCGAAGTCGTCTCCCTCTTGGGCGTGCGTGCATGGGCGCTGTGCGGACAAGATTCTGATAAGCGATGCGCCACCTACAGCTCGACAACGTTCGCGACCGTGTCGACGCAATCGAGAGTTTACACCGGACAAGGCAAGTCTTCCCTCGCTCTCAGCATCGGTGTTTCGGCTGCCAACAGCTAAACGCGCTCCTGGTCTACAGAGAGCTCACAGTCAAGACTGGCGACGGAGACCTTGGCGGATTCCTGCGGTTGCGAATCGGTGATTTGCTTCCGCAGTACGAGAAGGTGGAGGAGGAGGACTCGAAGGAGCCAGGTCGAGAGGCGGAAGATGCCGACGCGGACGCAGCCGATCCCGAAGACGGCGTGCGCCTTGTATAACTTCTTCAGGCTCTCAATAAAGGCCGATGTAGCACTATTGCAGCTAGAGGAAATGGACAAAACAAGCGTATTGAATGCAAGCAACAAGGTAAAGAATTGCTAAATCGGAATCAAGCGGATTCAAGCGGGCACAGTCAAGCCATCGTAACGTCCTTCGTCGCGTCCTTCTCAGCACCTCCTAAACTCTCCTGTCCGGCGCGCTGTCGACCGACCCGCTTTGATTCTCGTCCATCGCAGGACATATTCGAGGAGTGGCGCCTGCGGAGACTCCCTGTCGAAGCGGGAAGCGTCGTCGAGCTGGTGATTGCGGGCGAGCCGATCGTGACGGAGGCGGAGGGCAGCGTGCGGTCGATAGACATGGCGCTCGAGCCGCCGGGCGTTGCGTTCTCGCCCGCGCCGTCCGCGGCAGAGATCAATTCGCGTGCCGTGTAGACGGGGCTGCGCTCGAGGATCTCGCGCTTGATCTTTTCCAGTTCGGGGAGGAAGGGCGTCATGTCGAAGATGGCTTCGGACGCGCGCTTCTCGGCCCGCAGGCGGTCGAAGAACCGATCCTGCGCCAGACTCAAGTGGATCGAGTATCGCTCGAGTCTCGACTGCATCGGGGCGCAGCCGGGCAAGCCTGAGGAGCTCGAGGACGCGTGCTGTACAGCACCACCAGACTACCGCAGCCGGTGTGAGCATGTATGGCATCTTTCAGTGTGGAAACAACTCACAGTCTGAACGCCGATACTCCCTGCGAGCGCGAACGAGAGGAGAAAAGGCAGAACATCGTCAGCTTCGATCCCGCCCCCCAAGTCACCGCAAATCCGAGCTTCGGACCGCCGCGTTTCTCGTCTCCAGTAGCGTAGATACAGTGAGGCAACGTACTCATGCCGGTCCGAGCCGAGGTCGGAGCCTGTTGCGGAGCTTGAGAGCCCATCGTTTGCAGCGGTTGCGGCACTCCGCCCCTGCCCGTCGTCGCCTTGTAGGCCGAAGCGGGTGCGGCGCGAGAGGGTCCGCTAGCCGTAGTCATGCTCGAACTGCCTCCGGTCGAGCTTGTCCGACTCGAAGACGTCGGTGGTCGCGGTGCCTGGGCTTTGGTTGCGGTGACAGCGGCTTCGAAGAGGCGGCCGGAGCCTGCTTGCGGCCTGGACGTTCCGGTCGATCGAGGCTGCATGACGTTTGTCGCAGGTGCAGCTGAACGAGCGACTCGCCGCCGAGGAGGAGGATTCGTAAGGCGGAGATGCAGACACCCGGCCGATTTCGAAGACGGCGCGCGCCTGTATAACTACAAGCTCTCCTTAAAGGCCGACGTAGCACTGTTGCAGCCAGAGGAAATGGACAAAGAGCGTATTGAATGCAAGCAACAAGGTAAAAAATGACTGATCGGAATCAAGCGGGTTCAAGCGGGCACAGTCAAGCTAATCGTATCATCACTTCCTCGCCTTCACGGCTTGAAGTCGTCCTCGTCCATCGCTCCTTCGTTCTCCATGCACGCCTCGATCCAATCCGTGGTCACGATGCGACGAGCGCGAGGTCTGCGATGACAAGGGCACATAAACGGTCAGCATCGACAAAGCCGGGAGCGCCTAGGTATTTGTACGCACTTGAGCGTGCGGCGGATCATCTCTTTGTAGCGGTCGGGCACGAGCTTCGAGACGATAATGTGGGTGAGCTTGGGATCGTCCAGCCGGTCCGTCGCCACGCCGCCCGCCTCCTCAAAGTCTGCTCAAGGCGATGGGTACCCGTCAGCTAGACGCACTCGACGAGCCAGATAGCCACTCAGTACGCACGCTTCTTGGACTTGATGAGCCTGCACGCACGTTCACGTCAGTTGGGGCTTCAGCTCTCGCGGGAAGGGTCCGTCGACTCACGCTTTGTCTGCTTGCGAGCGGACCTTGGGCGAAGCCATCGATTCGGGCAAGCCGTTGAGCGAAGCGTTGAGCTGAGTGTCGAAGTAGGCGACGAACGGCGAAAGGTAACGTTCCGGGTCGAACTCTTTCTGATCGTCAGGGCCCGCGCCCATGCCCATCGGCGAGTCGGTGTAGGCGGCTGGATCCAACTCGAACTTGTGCATGAGTTCATCCATCTCAGACTTGATCGATTGCTCGAGCGTCAAGTGGTCCAGGTCCTGGTCCATAGCCTTGACCGACGCCGAAAGCGGGAAAAGGCTTTGCCAGCTGTTGCCGTTCTTGACATCGCCGTCGTCGTCACTCGGCTCCGGAAGCGCCACCACGTTGTCTTCATTTTCGGTATCCGGCTCGTCGTCTTCCGAGTCGACATCGTGCCGCTCGCGCCAAGCCTGAGCAGAACCGAGTGGCGCGTGCGTGGGAGGGGGCGACATAGCAGGACTGGTCGTCGGCTTGTGACCCTCCTCGGCCGGCTCGACAAGCATGTCTGCGGTTCCGTCTGCGCCTTTCTGCGACGCTGCTCCGCCACCTTCGTACTCGGGCGACGCCTTTGTCGCATCCGTGGCGTGAACAAGGTACCTGCTCAGACAAGAGTCAGCGTCCACTAAACGCGAATCTCCCGCAAGACCGTCTTACTTTTTGCTGAATGGCAGGCGGCGCGAGGCGGCGATGCTGTCTTTGACCCAAGCGGGGCTGACGACATCGCAGTTCTTCGCGCCTTTGCGATTCGCCAATCCTGAGCACAGGCAAATACGCTGAGCTGGGGTTTGCCATGCACGAATTGAAGGATTCCTCGCTCACCGGAAAATGCGCTCGAGACGACGATGCGGTCCTTGTCGGGGTCGGGAATCTTCTCAATCAAGGTTCCGCCGTGAGTCGCGATCGAGCGCTTGAGATCCGTCTTCTCGCTTTCCGGGTCAGTCCGGTGGACGTCTGTGTGCGCAAAGTTGTCAGCGCGCGCGGAGTGAGAGCGCGAGGGAGAGTCAACAGACAGAAGGTGGTGCCCGCAAAGAGTGAGGACTGCGATTCCACATCGCCAATCGTCTCCGCCACAGCGTGGCGTTTCGCTGCCTTGTCCGACTTCTGCCGCTTCGACCTCGAGCTGTGGGTACAAAGTCAGATCTGGACATGATCGTGCAGAACATGTCGCGCGGAGAACGCACCTCATGTCCTCGCCGAAAGGGTTACGCTTGGGGGCGCGCCGGAACGCCACGATCGCTGCGAAATGCTACACATGAGCATGCGCGAAGAAAGAGGCTGCTGTGACGACTCACTCTCGTAGTCCATGGCGCCCTCCGGATCTTTCTTGCTGATATGCTTCGCGCCTGGCAGTGGCGAACTGGTCAGACTTTGGCCTTGTCTCGTACGGTGGAAGCCGACTTACGTGGGAAGCGAAGCGTCAAGCCCGCGCCGTAGTCGTCTGAGTTGATGTACGGTTCATAATCAGCGGAGTCGGACAGTGCAGCGAGCGAAACGGACTTGCCGCCCCTGACAATCTCGGAGGCCTTGATCTCGATGACGAACGAGCTGAAGCGCGAGGCGCGTCAGTAAATCGAAGTACGAGTACGGCCAGCGAGACAATACATACTCCTGCGGCTCGATGATGCAGTCTGGCCACTCCGAGACAGTGCGGAACCAGTCGGGCACGGCACCCTCCTGCTTGCGGTCCAAGGGGCGCCACTTGCCGTGCGTCCTGCGCCTGCGCCACCGTAGATATATCGTTAGCTGTGGTATATCTTCACTTTATACCGGAAGCGAACGTACGCAATGTCCTCGTAGACCGCGCGCGAGAAGCCGGAGCCGACTTTCGCGAACGTGTAGTAGCTGGGAACTCGGACGAGCTAGTCAGTCGTCGCAGCAAGCTGCTACACTCGAATTGGAGGCGCGCTCACATGGTCTTGCCGTTCTCGACGGCCGACAGGCCGATGAGGTAAGACGCCATGACTCCTCCGCGGTTGCCTTGACCCCAATAGCCGCCGATAACAAGTCCGTCGATGTTCTCGCCGAGCTCGTCCATGTACTCTGCGGTAAGGTGGACCTGATCAGCGATCAGTGAGCTTATGATGGGGTTCATAAGACAGCCGCACCTGGCTTGATCTTGATCCACGCCGGTTCGCGCCCTCCCAGGGTGTACTTTGACAGCGGGTGCTTGACCACGAGCCCTTCTCCCCTACGAAGAGAGCGGGGAGGTGAGCTTTGTCTCTACCACGGAGCCAAGCGAGCGAATGTGCTCACCTCTCCTCCAGGATGCGCACCAAAAAGGCGTGAATCTCTTGCTTCGACTTGGCCTTTGCGCAGTCGGCGATTTCGATCACGCCGGTCTTTTGCTTGATCACCTGGCTGAGCAGGAGCTTGCGACGCCAGAGCGGCTTGTCGAGGAGGCACTGGCTCTCGCCGTTCCTGCCCTTGATGTACAGGATGTCGAAAACCTTGTCTGTGAAGGAGGCATCGAAGGAGAGTCAGCCGCGTCCGGCGGGACGAACATGGGCAGTAAACGCCGGCGCACAGCATGGACGAGGGTCAAAGTCTCCGATTTCCTTCGCGTCGGTGTTGGCGTGGGTTTTGAGGTTCCCGAAAGCCATGTACTTCTGGAGGTGCGGTTCCCACACGAGCATCTCGCCATCGAGGATCACGCTGTCGGTTGGACAAGCATTCGCGTCAGTCTACCTTTCAGAGAGCTTGGGCGGTGCAGGCCCTTACTCTTCGACGTCCTCGTGGATCGCGTCGCCGAGACAGGGGGTGAGCGAGCCGGTCGAAGCGTTTCCTCCATACAGGTACGTGTACTCTGTGGCTTTCCTGTTTCCCAGTCGTAAGCGAGGGTGACACTCAGAAGATGATCACGAGGTGAAAAAGACGCGCACCTCGAAAAGTACTTGAACTGTTTGTCGCGCTTGTGGAGTTGAATGCGCTCGCCGTCGAGCTTTTCCTCGAGGATGAATTCGCGATTGCCGTACTCTCCCGGCTCGAGCTGACGAGCGGGGTCAAACCCGCCGCGAGCGCGATGCATGGCTTTGACGACGTCCTCGAGGTGGGAGTGGGAACGCCAGCACAGCATCGGTTTGAATTTCTGCATCAGCTGCACCATTTTGGCCTGGGTTCGAGGGGTAAAGCTCCATATCAGGACGAGGGGATGCCGCGGCGGGGTAGCGGAAGGACGCACTTCTTTCGGAACGCGACGGTCGGGGTCGTAGAGCTGGTAGCAGACACTCATGATGTCGGAGCACGCGTTGAAGACGCTCATCGCGTCCGGGTGCAGGCGGTCGAAAATGGTCTTCTCGCCTACGCCAATCTTCAGATCTAGGGGCAGATAGACGGATGTCGCGTGAGCGGCACGTGTCGCGGACAGACCAACGAACTGAACGACTCACCGCGAAGGATGATACGGATCAGCCACTTCATCTCGCCTGGAGTCATTGTCGCCACGCAACGCTTCAAGATCTTGGCGTGTTCGGCACTGCATGTCCCAAGGGGCCGTCAGTTCACGCAACTTTTCGACTCCTGGTCGAGGCGGGACTCACGCCAAGCTTCGCTTCTGCCCATCCTCGCCGAGGCTCGTCGTGGAGCTGAGCTTGTCGAGAACCTCGTTGACCGTCTCGATGGTCGTGTCGGCCCGGGAGGCGGTGACAGTCGAGCGACTCTTGATCACCTCGTAGGCGACCGAGCTGCATTCGTCCGGTGACATGAGCCGCCAGAGTCCACCGGCGCGGGCCCTGCAGAGAGGAAACTCACGCAAATTCGCCTGCTCCGGGCTGCGGACGCGAGAGAACCGATCAGGCGCTGCAGAACCGAGACGATACTACTACCAAGACTTACATCGTCCTTGGTCGGGATCTTCCAGTGCTCGAGCTTGATGGCGGCGCTCGAATTGGGCGGGAGATCGAGCGCGACGACGAGCGCTTTCGCCAGCTTTTGCTCCTTCAAATTGTACGTCCTGCGACGGGTGTCGCGCTGCGTGGGTTGTATACAACGTCAGTATGAAAGCCGCAGGAATGGAATGAATCGACTCACGTCTGGCAGCATCAGGCGGACGACGGGGTACAGGTCGTTGCCGATGCGCTCCCTCCACAGCTGTCCGCGACACGGGGAAAGGTCAGGGGCTGCTCAACACGGTGCATGAAATAATGCGCACCTTGAAGAAGTGCTCAATCATCTGGCCCTTCGTCTCTGCCTTGTTCTTCTGTTTCATCCGAGTCACCCTCTCGAGTTCGTCGTAGATGCCGCACAAGACGCCGAACGGGAGCTGGGCGGTGTTGAGCACGACTTCTGGCTTGACAATATCGTCCGGCTGGGCACGCTGCAGCACGTCGGGCATGTCCTCGTCGCCCATGTCGTCGCCAGCCTCAGCCTGAGGAGGAGGGGCCGGCAACGACTTGCGCTTCGCATAGTGAGGCTTGGGCATGGCTCGAAGCGTCGAGCGTTGCAGCTCCACACAAGCCTGCTACACCCTCGACTCGCAGCAGCGGGCGGAGCGCAGTCGAGAGGGAGGAGAGGTTGGCTGACGCACGAGTCTCGCGGCGGAGTTCGAATTTTGACATTCAGAGATGTCAACTTGCTCCCGCTCTTCTTTTCCCTATGCATAGTCGCACTCTCTCTCGGGAGCGTTACTTTTGTAGCTTCATTGCAGTCAGAAACACGTCCTCTAATCCGGCAGAGCGCATGCTGCGCGCGTGATTCGCCGGTCAGACTTTGTTTCAAACAAGTCGGGAGACGAGGAGCAGGACGTACAGCTCGCCCAGCTCGTTCAGACCTTCAATCTCGCGAGCACCGACTTTCGTCGTACCGTCCGGGTCGAGTACTTTACCGAGGTGCGAACGAGTCCGGACCGCCCAGAGCGGCGCGTCTCGGGCCGAAATATCGGCAGGCGGGTCCACCTTGTCGCCGTCGATCTCGCACCGGACTTGGAGCGCCTTCCACTGCCACGATTTGACAATCTGGACGAACGCGTCGACGTTGTGCGCGAGACCCTCAGCGACGATCACGCCCGGATAACTGATCAGTAGTTCGGGAGTGAGGGGTCAACCTTCGTCCCGAGTTCGCGGTCGAGGCAGCGGAACTGAATTGTGAGCTCACCCAGGTCTGGAGAGAACCCAGAGTTGGAGCTCGTGACTCCACGCGACGATGTCTTTCCGTTTGCTCGTCGCAAGCAGATGGTGCGACCACACCAGGACGACTTTGAGCTGCAGCGGCTCGTGACCTACGCGCAGACGAGGTCAGCAAAAGTCCCTCTTCTGAGGGTACAAAATGTAAAGCTCTCGTACCTTGCTTTGCCGTGTCCTGCGAGGCATTTTTGGCTGCGACAGCGGGGGCGGCGGCGGGCGGATGTGCAGCAAGGTGCTCTTGTAGAGCGGTGTAGACGGTAAAACCCGGTAAAGGAGCGCCTGTGGAGCATTCAGATAAGCAAATGAGACCGAATCTGCATAAACGAGCTCTCGAAGGGCAGAGAATGCGCACCTTCTCTCTCGATCCGTTCTTGAACTGCCTCGAAGTCGCGCGTCAACCTCGCCTGATCCTCCCTTTCGAGCCCGGCACAGTGCAGCGTCATATGTGGCAGATTAGACTCCTCGGGATATTGGACGGCGAGCTCTGCTCGGTCGCAGAGGAGGAGCGAAAGCCCCGGTCGGGGGAGCTGCACGGTTTCGTCTATCGTTGTTTCGCCGGCCAAGACGGGCTGCAAACAGGAGCGGGGAATCTCAAACCTCTCATCAGTGCCTTTCTCCATGTAGCTGAGTTGATGGTGACGAGAGCTCACCTCCCAAGCGACTCGTGCGTCATCGTCGTCCCAGGCGAGTTCGCCGTCGAGGAGGCTCGAAGTCAGGACAAGCAGCTCTTCGTGGATAGCATCGAGCTGCATCAGGTGATCGCAGCGAGTCTCGCGGTCAAAGCCTCGCCTAGCATGCGCGTGAGCGGCTGTTCGGTGGAAGTAGGAGCAGAGAACGCGAGACGAGCAGGCAAGACTGCGCCGGTTGTTCTCGACGAGCGGAACTGAAAGAGCGGGCGCGAGACTTCTTATAAGACAGTATGGCGCAGGCGAAAACCAGACTGAAGGCCATGCGTTGGGCGAGCATATGGTGAGATGTAAAGCCCGAAAACCAATTCTCGTTCTCGGAAACGCGGTCCATGGCCAGAGGTTCCACGGGCGCTTCTATGAGTTGCTCAACGGAATGCATTGCGGGTAAGAGTCAGATCTTACATGCACCGATACCGCGGCGCAAAGTCGGCCTCTGTCAGCGGTTTCAGCGGTTGTTCCGCCAGCGCCGACAAGTCCACCCCCTCGGCCGGTTTTGGAGGTGCCTCCGACTTTTGCATCTCTGCGGCGGTGTTGGCTGGCGTCGTGTCCGGTCCAGTAGCCGGGATATGCGGCTGCGCTGACGACGAGCTCGAAGCGACTGGCTCATCGCTGTGCCCGAGGTTTTGCGACGGCGCAATCAGGTTCCGGATCCGTTGTTTCTGGTGATCGGTAAAGCATCTCTGTCAGTTCTACACATCCCTCACATCAACAAGGAGGTGCGCACTCACGAGCTCTTTCATCTCTGGGAAGCGGCCCTCGATCTTTCGATCCCAGACGAGCTCCCAGCCTCGCCATCGTTCCTTCCCCTTGTTCCCAGTCGGGTACGGACCTGGCACATCTTTTGCTGCCGAGTCGCTGAGAAGCAGCCAGACGCGAAACCGACCGCCGGTCTCGGGCGCATTCCGCGGCACGAGAGTAATCGACCTAAGACCCGGCGCGGCGGGCGCAGCCTTCGGAGTCTCGTCGGACGGGGCGTCGACGCTCGGGGGGAAAGTCAAAAAGAGTTCGGTCTGCGTCCATGTCGCGCGGTGTAGCCATCTGTGCGCTCCAGTGTCCAGGGTTCTTGATCAGCCGAGAGTGGCGCGAGGCACCCAGAAGACGAGCTGAGCGCACCTGCACCTGTCGCAAAACTCAATGATAGCTCCGGGCGCTTCTCCATCCGAGCTACCGAGCGCCGGGGGTTCAAAGGTGGAAGGGTCAAGGAGCGCTGCCTGCTGAGAGACGTCCGGCGGCGGCGCTGCGCTCGTCGACGCGGACGTGGAGGTGGACGGAGCGGGCAGGCAGTCTGTGCAGGCCTGTGTACTGGTAGCTGTGCTCGCTATGGGTGCTGGCATGGTGTGCCCGGACATGGTGAGGTCATCAAGCGATGTCCGAGATTCGCGAGCTTTCGGACAGCGTTGTGGGGAACCCTTGCTTCTCCTCCTTTCCATTCACTTTCTATTGCACTCAGCAGCCCATCATGAAAACCGTCGTCGTATCGAGCAAGGGAAACACCGAAGTCCGGGATGTGACCGTCCCCGAACCAGGAGCGGGCGAAGTCGTCGTCAAGGTGCGTCGACCTTCTGCATCGTGTAGAGCTCCTCTCTCGCTGACAAAGTGGTATCGCACGGCAGACCTCGGCCATCGCATTGAACCCGACCGACTGGAAGCACCGCGACTTTCTCGCTCCGCCGGGCAGCTGGCTCGGCTGCGACTTTGCAGGAAAGGTCGAAAAAGTCGGATCGGGCGTCGACAACGTCCGCGTCGGAGACCGCGTCGCCGCTTTCGTTCACGGAGGACAGTGGGAAGGCGAGGGTAGCTTTGCCGAGTATGTCAAGGCGCAGGCGGGCCTCGTCTGGCGCGTGCCGGACAACCTTTCAGACGAGGAGGCCGCCGCCGCGGGTGGCATCGGACCCTGTACGTCCGCTGGCCTTTCGAGGGAACCGGAGTTTCCAATCTGACTTTCCAATCTTGTACCCGTCCGTAGGGACCGCCATTCAGGCGCTGTACATGCGCCTCGGACTCAGTCTCCCCAACTCGCCGAGCAAGGATGGCGAGCCGATCCTGGTCTGGGGTGGCTCCACCTCGGTCGGTCTCTACGCCCTCCAGCTCTTGAAGGCTTCGGGCTACACGCCCATCTCGGTCTCGAGCCCGAAGAACTTTGACCTCGTCAAAAAGTTTGGCGCGGCGGCCGTCTTTGACTGTGAGCCCTCGGATGCAGTTCCTCTCTCTCTCTCTCTCCTCGACGACGCGTTGAGGCATAGATAAGTAATCCCTGACCTCCCGCGCTGCTTCGACAGACAACGACCCGGAGGCTCCGGCAAAGGTCGCCAAGGCGTACCCGTCGTTGCAGTACGGCCTCGACTGCATCTCGGAGGGCAAGACGACAGTCTCGATCGTCAAGGCCATCGCTGCGGCCATGGGTCTCGGTCGCGTCGTGAGTCGAGAGGCGGCTCTTAAGGATTCCGCGGCGCGGTTGTTGACGGAGATCTTGCTGCCAGGTCACCTTGCTCGTCAACAAGGACTCGGAGATCAAGGAGTACGCTGACAAGGTCAAGGTCGAGATGACGCTCGTCTGTGAGTGCTGCGCTGGCGCGGGGTGAGATGCACATAGTCCAGGGGTGGACTGACAACCGGTCCTCGGCATCTTTCTCCCTCGACTCGCAGACACGGTTCTCGGCGTCGAGTTCGACTGGCCGGGCATGACCTTCCCCGCCATGCCCAACGACAAGACGCGCATGGAGGAGTGGTGCTCCAAGTACCTCCCCGAGCTGTTCCAGTCCGGCACCATCAAACCGAACCCGATCCAGTCCTTCTCGGGAGGACTCGACAACATCACCGAGGGGCTGAACTACATCAAGGAGGGAAAGGTGCAGAGAGCCGAGCTTGTTCGCAATGCTTGTATGGCGCTGGAGCGGCTGACGATGTCGTGTCCTGACTGCAGAACCGCGGCGTCAAGGTCACCTACAAGATCTAAAAGCAGAGCGCTGCGACCTAACGCCGATCTGGCGGGTTTTGCGTACCTAGGCTGTCGCTTGGAGGGTGTGTATAAAAGAGTGATTGCAAGAAGAGAAAAGTATACAAATGCCTCTTCTTGTTCTCAGTCTCAAATCTTCGGGGATGCCGATTTCTAGTCGTCTACGCCTTACTTGAGAGTCTTGCGCATATACTGTAGTGGGAATAAGGGTCGGTATCAGTGCCCTTGATTGGCGCCCATGGACTAAGTCCCCGGACCTGCCTACTCACTACAGCCTCGGCGAGAAACTCTGACCCGTCAAACGCGACCGAAGGGTATCTCGGAATCCCCCTCCGGAATGCCGAGTACCCCAGTCGGGTATACCAGTCCTCGTTGCACCGACTCTTGTGCGGGACGCCGAGCTTGGCCCAGAAGGCGGGATTTCGATGCACGTCGCCGTCGAGCGTGTTGAGGGTCAGGACGGAGGCGTCGAGTTCGGGACCGGCGGCCATCTGTTCCATCTCTCGCATGACGAGGCTGCGCACATACAAGGAAGGTCACAGATCAGGGTGTTCCGCTTTGGTCAATAAGCGGTCCTTTGGCGGAAATTCAGAGATGAAAGGAGAAATTTGACGTACTTGCCAAGTCGCCCCCCTGCAATGACCCGAGGATAAAGAACGTCGCGAGTGTGCAAATCCCTTTCGCCTTGTCCGCCAGCTCAGCTTCGCCGCCATAGTCTTCCCAATCGAGACTGACGTGTCCGATCGGGGTAAAGTTTGGATCGGGCGGAGGAGGTCCGGCCTTGGTCGGTTCGAGGTTGAGCATCTCGGTGGTGGAAAGAGCAGGTTGCGGGTCGACGTAGATCCAGTAGAGGTTCTGGGTTGGGCCGAGGGGACAGGAGGAGTAAGAATCGCTGTGACTAGGACAGCGGAGGGGCTCTCGCCGAACAGCAGTGGTCCTCGATGCGCTCACCTTGACGCCACGCTCGACCTGTTTAAGCCATTGATCGACGTTCTCCAGACCCCACCCGCAGAGCTGCAGCACGCATGAATCGTTAGTCGAGCTGCCTTCGAGACTTGTGGAGCCAGAGGAACCGAACGCAACGCACGACTCGCTGTCGTCGGAGTTCAGCAACTTCGGTCGGAGCGTCGGGTCGGAAGCGTACGAATCGAATCCTTCGGTCGGCAGTCATAGCAAGGCGGATGAACGGTACCAAGCAGGGTGCTTCGAAGAGCCTGCAGCGGCTGCAGGAGATCGAGTCCGGCCGAGAGGAGAAACCGCGTGGCGATCGAACCGAACGTGGTTCTCATCATAACGCCGTCGGTCTCCGCGGTCAGAGGCACTACAGCTCGTGGCGGGCAAACGATGCACGGCGAAGTACCGATTACAAGCAAAAGTCATGTACAGAACCATCGACACGCTGCGAAACCCAAGCATGATCCCCCTCAACGCAACCGCACCCACCACCGAGGAGTAAACCCTCGAGAGCATTTGCGGGTCATGCAATGATGGTGAGTTCCCGCGTCCGACTCTTTGCGTAAATCTCTTTGTAGTTCTCCCAAATGCTGTTTCGATCGAACAAAGTCCTCGTCAGTGAAAGCAACCGCGCACGAACAGGAGGAGGACACCGAACGCACCTCTTCAGCTCGGCGATGTAGCGCGCTTGCACCTCGTCGAGCTCGGCGTCGGTCGGGTGATCTTTCTGCTGAACCGAGATTGGTCGTCCGACTGTGAAGAGGTAGGTGAGCTTGATGTTGTCGTTCGAACGGGAGGAAAGCTGCAAAAGAACGCGACTGACCGACTGAGACGATCGGATGGCGATATGGCATGAGTCCCATGTTGTCTGTAACGCAATCCGTTTCGTCAGTTTCGGTGAACTTTGTTCAGACGAAAACTGGGGACTCACAGTTGAAGAGCCCTCGACCGAAAAAGATGGCTGCGGGAAAAAGGCCAGTCCCCGTCGTCAGCTTCGGAACTGAGCACGCAGCAACAGGAGGCGTGTAAATGACTTACGCAAAGTGAAGCCAAATACAGACTGGAACTTTTTCTGCGCCTTGTACAATCGCGTGCCGCGGTGGTTCGACATCTGCTTGAAGATCTGCGGAGACGGTGTTTTTTGCACGCGGTTGTCAGCTGACCAGCTGGAGGGAGGGCAAGGACGACCACGTTGCGAAACACGTTATTCACGCACATCGTTCTCGCCGAAAGAAAAGACGGGGACGAGGTCTGCGCCTTGCCGGATCGCGAGCTTGATGAAGCCTTTCCTCCGCTTCAGGGTCAGGTCGGCCGTTCCCGGGTGGGCGCTCAGGCTTTCCGCTGCTCCGCCGACCACGATCGTAATTGTCGAGCCAGGTCCTAGTGGTGATCAAGATTGATTTGTCAGCGGTCCAACAGGATGGATCTCGCGCTGGGAAATCGAAAGGCGCGTAGGACGGACTGACCTTGCCTCAGGATGTTCTGACAAGACTTCATCGAGACGGACGAGACTCCGAGCGCGAGGAGCAGTTCGCGGTACAGCGGCAAGTGAAAGTTGTTGGCGAGGGTGAGCAAGTGCGGGGTCAAGCCCGGGAAGAGGCGCGAGAAGCCGGTGGCGTCGGTCCCAAAGTTGGCGATGGCGCCCATGCCGATCACGCCGTGAGGGTGGTAGCCGAAGACGTATCTTCGATCGGGTGGGAGGTCGGCCGTCTGCGAACGCGAGGGGCACGAAAATCATTCTCGCAGGTCATCAGCCTCCGTTGGTTCGTGACGGCCAGGGTCTAGGTCCTCGCTAACCTTGATCAAGCTGCGTTATTGTAAGATCGCTGTCAATCTGTGTGTCCGTGAACCCGAAGCGAGAACGTGGTTGCTGACGGACCTGACGGGGTAGTATCCGGCAAACCAGACCCAGACCCTGCTCTTCCTCAACCATTGCTGCGGTCGCCCTCCCCTGATCGGAGCGGTGTCGATGCAGAAGACCCAGGTGAGGTAGGCGACGATGGGAGGCCAGAGTTGCGGGAACGAGCTGCCAAGTCCGCGCAAACGACGCAAGGTTGGTGTTGGAGTTCCAGGGCAAGGGCAGAAGTCAGCGAATGGGAGTGCGTCCGTATACGGGAAAGAAAGGGGAAGAGACTGTACCAGAGTATGAAGAAGACGCCTATCGAGATGGGGAGGAGCGAAGTCCACGCAAACACGGCCAAGGTTTGCAACCTCCGGTCGCGCGGCAC